>DWPQ01002079.1:0-11127 GCA_018251795.1 Perichares adela | reverse complement strand
CAAATCAATTGAATTTGTCAATCATTGTTACTGTCAATGTCACCGTATTGCATTTACCGCACCGCAATTTTTAGCAAGCGAACTTCGAGTGAATTCACAAATTCATCATAATCAAAGACTCTAAATAACAGACAACTCAGTTAGCTTGAACTTTATAATATAATAAAACTTTAAAGTATAATAAACCAGACATATAAAATCAAGCAAACATGTTAATTAAAGTAAAGGTAATGGTGTTTAGGCTATATCTTTTTCTAATTTTACTTAGTCATTTTCGAAATCAAGGTAACATCGTCTTGTTTTTCAGACGTTAACCGGGAAGGAGATCGAGATCGACATTGAACCCACAGACAAAGTGGAAAGGATCAAAGAAAGGGTGGAAGAGAAAGAAGGCATTCCTCCCCAACAACAGCGACTTATATTCTCAGGAAAACAGATGTACGTATTACGTTATTATATTTTAATTTAGATTTTACGCAGTCTTAATTATATTTATTTTAAACCCCATCCAGGTGTGGGTGGTACTATTAGTAATATCACTGGATTTCCCAGGACAATTAAAAAATGGTGGCCTGTAGGTGTACTTTTAATTCCAATTTTCAGATAAAAAACATATTAATATTCTTTACCAGTTGATGATAGATTCAAGTTGCATGTTACGTAAAAGTGTAAAAAACTATGCCTTGATTGTAAAATTAATCAACTGGGCTGCAGCATCATCTTTTGTAAATTATAGATGAAAGACTTGCTATAATAAGAAAAAATGTTACAGGAATGATGAAAAGACTGCACAAGACTACAAAGTGCAAGGTGGCTCCGTTCTTCATCTTGTGCTGGCCCTGCGAGGTGGTGTCTCTGAATGATCTCTTGTGTTTGTCATCGCATATTTATGACTCTTAATTATTTTTGTTATTCATGTTGTAAAATGTACAATAATTTCCATAACAATGATGCATTTTCGTTTGTTGTATAATGCAAAACTCTCAATATGAAACCAGTTTTCAATTTAAGATATGTATTTAAAAATGAAAAAAGATTTTTATATATAATTGCTTCAGTACAAGTACTAGTTGCAGAGTAGTTTGATTGTAACTAGTGCTATCAAATACCTCGGGCTGATTGACTTTCATTTTATATTGGTACCAGTATCATGTGTAAGCTACAGTAAGATGTCTATGATTAAATTTTGTAAGATATTTTGTGTATTTATTTGCATTTTCAACATATTTTACACATATTCCTGGCAACAAAAATTGAGCCACTAAAAGTGAAGAAATGCGAGCATTTTTGTTTCATTTATTTAAATAATAATAAAATTTGGTAATCTTTGCAAAATAACATTATTAATTAAATATTGCAGAAATGTAATAGTTAGAAAATTCGTAATTTTTTATATTATGTATTTTATTTAATCTGTGGGCTTATCTCCATTGTTGTGTTAGTCTACTGCTATATTGCAGTGTGATTTTATTGTCCCTGTGTTATGTGTAATAAAAATTAGGTGGCTTAATTCAAGTGTCAGAGAGTATATCTTATTTTCTAATTTGGCCAGTGTTGTTCTTATTGGAGAGATACCAATTGATTTTGTTAATAGAGAATAAATTGAAACGATTCATTTTGATCTATGGAATTTGTCCAAATAGGGTCAACTTGGCATGTCTTGTACTGCAGAAGTTAACCTATTTTACACATACTAAATACTAATCACTGTCAACATGTGTAGGAGAATGACATTTAATTTATTTTTAATTGTGCTTTCTGTAGCTATGTAAAAAGCTTAGAGGAAACAAAAAAAAAACAATAAAAACACTTGTCTATGAGCATGTAATTTATTAATTTTATTACATCCATAAATTTTACATATAATAATATCCAGACATAAATACTCATTTTGGGAAGAATGAATTTACATAAAAATTAATATCTTTGGTTTACCAAATATAATAATTAACAACATCGATTTTTAAGGGCCTTACAATAAATTTTTAAAATTCATAGTAAAATGTTGCCACAAGCCTTTTGAATTACACATTATTAAAATATAATTTACTAAATTGAGCATAATTTTAGCTACACTTAGATAATGCATGCATAAAATAGATTTTCTCGACACTACAATAAATAATTTACATGTTACTCATATGACACATGATTTAATGAGACAAAGGTGTGGTTGAACAAAAAACATAGAACCGTTTTATAGTAAGATACTGTTATAAATATTGACTGTTAAAATACTATATTATATTTTATATAATAATATCAAAACGATTAAATGACCTTGGGACGGAAACATTTTCATTAAAAGATTAAAATTTAGAAACATTAAAATATTGGGTAAAAGCCAGATACGCGTATAAGTTTTTTATTTAATTTTATTGAGGATTTTAATTCTATTTAAACTGTCACCATAGAGTATACAGGTAATAATACAGTGAAGCGGGTGTCAAGAAGTGAAAAGGGAGGACAATGACGGTTTAGGCATGAGGTATATAATGTAATATGAGAAAATAAGAAACTACCCACATAACTTTGTTACATCACAATATTCTAAAATATGCTTAGGCAATGAGCAACAGATACTAAAACATTTGGCACATACACTATTTACATTAATGTTGCTAACTTTGACTTAACATTTCACATTGATCTAAGTTTTAAAATACAAAGTAGGGTACCTACATAGTTCCAAGTACAGTCATAATGCATTACAATATGATAGACGGTAGAAAAGTTAACATCTTTTCCATAGTTTTGTACTTAATCGATAAGTTATTTTGAAAACTGCAACGAACAATCATATTGGTCACACATATCCCTTAAATAACAGTTGGTAAATTTTAAATGTTTAATTGATTAAAATTTGGCAGTTTAATTGAAATGCATTACAACTACTCGTACTCAAAAAGTATTCAATCAATTGCATAACACTCATAATTTGTTATACTAAGTACATTATATAGATAATAAAAATATTGAATGTTTTACTGTACTTAGAACGAGACAATAACATTAAGACTGAGTGAAATACACAAGTTTTACGTTTTAGGTTATATTTTTACTAATTACAACTATAATATTAGAACTATTTTTAGTAATTAACTACTGGAGATCCATTGCATTCTGCATTGCAGCTTGTAGAAATATCTGTAGGTAAATAGAACAGTAAGTTTGAGACGTAATAATGTGTTATATGTCTTGCCTTAGCTGGGAATCGAAACCCTTGGCTCTGAAGGCAGGCGTAAATAAGGTAAAATAAATACCTATCCATTAGCTGTACGGGAAGACAAAATGTTTAATACCTAAGCATTCAACCATCGGAGAGTGCAGGTGTGACCCAGCCGTACTTGTCGTGCGTTTTAACGAGCGATCTGAAGGCTTCCTCGGCGCGTCGCCTGGAGAACTCTCTTGAGGACCTGGCCGGCGCCCGAGCGACTCTCCCCTGGCCCTTCACCACTGATGCTGCGAACTGCATTACTATCGCTTCCACGGTGTACGCCGACGCCCAGCCACGAGGTGTTAGGAGCTCCATACAAATCGCACCACCTGGTAATACGTATAAGTTAAATTTAAACATCACGTGTATTACATTAACCGCCATAAACTTTCAGTATTGCAATGAAATTTCATGTCAAGTTTTGAGATAATAGTTACATCTAATTATTTACATGGATATACCTTTAATAAAGGAATCTGTCCATTCTTGGGCCCAAAGGATCTTATAAAATCCAAGGACAATAGAGCCGCGAGTTAGACCACGCATGAGGCTTATTTTACATGAGAAGTGACAAAAGTACCTAATAGATTGAACTAAACTGGACATGTAGAAGTACCAAAGTTTATTCACCTTCCATGACGAATCCCTTTTCTATCCGTGGTTCAATAACCCGCATGAATGGCGGCGCGAAGGGGAAGTTTTCCGGAAAGATCAGGTGGAGTAGAATGTTTGGTATCTGCATCTCGAGCAGGTCGTTGGCTAGCTCACTTTCAGGATCGATCTGGTGCAAGCGCACATGCCACTCGAAGAGGTTGTCATTCACCAGTTCCACCTGCAAAAGTATAAAAGCTTCTTTACGGATCGGTTTTCGATGTAAGGGACATAAACAACCTCATCTGTTCGTAGTGCGATTTAAAAAACGAGGATATAGCGCCAAATCCCTTCACCATTGAACCACCCAGTTCTCCACCAGTAATCACGCTTGGCGGTTAGGGTTATGACTTGCATGGCCTCTTGACTTGGTTTACCTAGAATTAATCGTGCCATGTTTCATCGTTGTGTTCGACGGCCAGCGTGGTAGACAATGGTTTTGAACCCTCTCAATGTCAAAGAAGACCCAAGCCCAGAATTGGGACCATTATGGATTCTAATTAGGTGGTCAAATCTGCATGAAGCTGTTGGATTCTAATGGCCATAAACATTTCGGAGTGGACTAAATTAGGAAGCCTATATCAAGCTGTGGAGCTGTAGTAAAGGTTGTGCGAAGAATCGCTAGTGTACGTACCGTAAAAACAGGATCGGGTCGGTTATCTTGTAAACGTTGTATCTCATTGAGCTCCTTCATAAGCCTTCTAGTGCGCACAGCGGCCGCGCGTTCGCGGACTTCGTTAGCGCCTGCTACTTTCTTTTTCGATAGTCCTGCGGCCGTCGGGCTGGCGGGTAAACTGGCCGCTGCTTCAGCAGGGCTAACTCCGTCCCTGAGCAACAATAACATATTTGATATTAATTCTCTTGTCGTAGTATTAGATACCTATTTGTCATACTTATCCAAAACGACTCCTGTACGTCTGAGAATCGGTAGCAATCGATTGTTCATGTGGCATTAAAAATACGTACAAACCTAAATTTTCATCATCATCATTTAATCAGCTAGGTTTCCCTATAAAATTATTATAATAGAATAGAGCGCCAGAAACATCGGCCCCAATAGTATTTTGTTACAATGCGGTACAGATAATAGGTAAATGAATTGCAGTGTGCATCGGATGATAATGAATTGTAAAAACGCAGTCAATATGACGATGAACCAAACACAATAAAAAGTGGTGTAATTGACAATCATACACTTTGTACGATAAGTATTAGGGTAAAAAAAACGATAATAAATAAGATAATTAGTGTATACCTACTAATAATGTTACGCATTTCTTTCTGTAATATAGTACACTTTGATATTAATAAAATAAATGGGGCGAAACTGTCAGTATTTGAATATTTTTACACTGAGCACCTATTTGAATTATCGCAAACTACTCTATTAATTCAGTGATTGTGTGGGCTGGATTGCAATTATCAAGAAGGTCTATAATTTACTCACTGCCACTGCGACTGAAGGATTTATTGTAATAGATGCACTAGTTGCTGTTTGTTTAATGCCCGTGAGTCTTAGGACGCCGCAAATTAATTAATGTTAGTTCAAGAAAGTTATTGTATGGACATCTATGAAGCCAATTTAATACTATCTCGACATGCTACACGATTTTCTTTTCATAAAAATAGCACGAACAACTTATTGATGAGTTTGACAATTTCTGTTACGTAAATTCAACATCGTTACAGTTGACCGATCACTATTCAAAATACGAGGTAAAATAAACCTGCTACTTGCAAACATCGTAATAAAAAAAATATTTTGCGGGCTACGTGGAAGGAATCATGTTAACGGCAAAAATGACGTCGTTACAGCGTCGGCTGATATAGGGAGACCCTTTACTCTCCTTGAAGTAAGTCACGCTCTTACCGTTCTTAGGTCAATAAATAGCCGATATCCGTCAGACAACATTCCTCATACCACGTGATAACTTACATACTGATTATTTGTTCATTTGGAAAGGAAAATTTTAACGAGTTAATACAGGATTGAGACGTTTAGGTTGCAAGTAAATTTTGGCATACTTATTTATGATACACGACGATACAGCAGCTTTAAATAAGACGTCAATCAACGTCACTATACATTGCAAGGGCGACAGCCTTATTTAGCGTGAAATGCGTGTGTCAAGCAAGTGAGAACATTCATTTACATAACATCGTCAACAGGTCCTCGGACCAGTTACTCTACCGGATGACTAATGCCGCGAAAGTAATAAGAACAACTCATTGTATCTGAAGAGGCATTGTATATGACAACAGATGCATAATGACTTATACTGATTAGTAATTCTGGGTGATCTCAAAATCATCTTAGTTTACGGTTAGACTAACCAAAGCTCCTAGACAAAAATCTTAGCGGTAACGGTTCACGCTCACGCCATTAAAAAAAATGTATGGTAATGAGGTAATGACAGTCCTTGCGGAAAGATGATATTGTCATGTCACGCCAAAAACCTTTCCGCAGGGACTGTAATTACCATACATTTTTAAAATGGCATGAGCGTGAACGGATACCCCTAAGATTTTTGCCTAGGGGTTCTGGTACATATTTCAGATCGATACGAATCCGACGTTCGGGCGACCTTAATCAGTAGTTGTAGAGCTACAGATGTTTTAATCTTCATAGCTGGCAATACATTGTTTAGCGTGTTACCTTTATTCATCTACACAAAGACCTGACGTGTATATAGAATCAAGGCGTCCTCGATTCCATCTCACACGATAACATGTAATCAATATTCTAGTTGCGAATCAATCCAATAACTATGTAAGTGTTTGCAATGTTTAAATGTACCGAGTACCAACTACAACAGTCGATTTACGTTGTTTACGATGTTACGGAACGTTAAAAATAATCCTAGCGTGTGTAAACTTCGTATGTAGGAAGATCTTACGATTTTAAATGAATTGAGACGCTCTGCTTTGCATATTTAGGTTAAGACATTCTTGAGCGCGATGTAATTCATCCTGCCGTCCGCTACACATCGTAAACATCGTTGTAATTTAAGCTTCACTGGTCGACCAAAATCTGTATTTTGAGTTTTCATTATTGAACGACAGATTGCTTGGTGTTTGGTTAAAGTGAGTGTTAAGTTATTTATTTGTTACTTAACTTACTCTATAGTGTAATGACGCACAAAACAAGTGGAAGCTGGAACGCCACGGTCGGTCGATGACATCCTGTTGGCGCGTTACACATAAAACTATTGCACGTTTTATAATGCAATCAATCTTATCAACAAATACTATTTCCACAGCCTTATGCCCACATTGCTATTATTACAATCTTATCTAAATTTAAATCAGTCATTGTACTAGTCATATCTAAAATAAAACTTTAAATCGTTACAAGTATTGTGACAAAAACACTTCTTTCCCCTTTTATGCCTCATTTGCAAACGTTGCGTTGTTCCAATAAAATAAATGAACATGCATAAAGTTTTTATGTTTAACAATAAAATGTATGTACACTGAGATATTTTTTTATACTTGTTGACAATGAACATATGTAATGCTTTATCATCTACAAATCTCTTCCAGTAGATACGTTACTAGAATCAAAGAAAACAAAAAACCAAAACGTTATTAAGCGTAAAAATATGACACATAGACGTGATATTATTTTTTTTTGTAAAAATATGATGACACAATTTTAATTTCTTCTTCCTTTGTATTAGTCATTTTTATACGTATTTTTAGGCAAATTAAATTTAGGCCCCCGTCCACACTGTTTACTGTACAAGTTGTTGTTGATTTAAATGTGGCCAAACAAAATAGGGAGCTCGTGTTGCAAACAAAGATATACTTGCTGCATACATATTCGTAGCTAACTAAGATTCGATTGAGAAACGTTCGCAGAGCAAACTAGGAGACTGGCGAGACAGTCGGTTTGTCGCGTTGCCGCTGATAACGGCGTCTGTCTGTATTGTATTATGTATATCGGGGGCACTGGATATTACTCATTCCATTTCTACAATGTGTCTGTAGTACTTGAATAGCTTGCCCGTGCCGAGGCCCGTCAGATTATAACGGGCATACACACTTCTTGAAGTCAAAAGTAAATAGACCTTTTTAAAGTCAATAGGAGTTTGGTGGGTTAACGGTTGTCGTACGCATAGATATCATATACGTCTAATGAATCACCGAAGATGTCGACCGATAAGACGGATCTACGATACTGCAACCGATATACTTTAAAAAAATACCGTTGAATTTAAATGTAGGGAAATAAGCTAAGTAATTAAGCCTGGTAGGTAAGAAATTATCAGTATCGCGATTTTACTATATGATGTGATTTGTGTGCTATGAATCACGGTCATGGGCGATTAATTGTAGTGTTTCATTATTATTCGAATTCATTTGGGTATTTTGTCTATACGCCTCATTTTAAGTCCATCCAGTTAATACAAAAACAAGAAGTATATTGTCTCTGCATTACATATTGGCACTATGGAATGAGCATGTTACTTGACTAAGATTCTAGTTTCATTCAGCCATTCACAGTTAGTACCCAGCTCTTAACCAAACAATGTTTCCCGCCAACTCGGTCAATGGCAACAATAGAACTGAAGCTTCATTATAAAAATATTTACAGTTATAAACAACCTTACGCGTAAGTAAATAATATTTAATAGTTTTATGTAATACAAAGGGGATATTATTATCTTTTATGTACATAACCTACATGAGTGTTGTAATATTTTTTTATTAGGTAACCAAGTTAACGTATTAAATTATCTATAATGGAGATAAAAATTTGTACTTGCTGCTATATGATGCCTTTGTATGAGATTCTGTATGATTAAAGTATATAGAGGAGTGTATAAAGCAAACGCATCTTATATAATAATATATATTTTTTATTAGCGTGAGCGTTACATACGTTCATATTAGCGTTCTGCACTTCTCCTACACATAAAGTTTAATTGTGCGAAATTTCATATTGCACCGTCCGCGCAATTTTCGTAAAAAGGGATTGAACATTTTCGTTTCACGTATTTATTATAGATTTATTATTACAATTAACCCATTTTTGCTATCGTTACGATGTCAAATGGTACCCGCACTAAATCATTGGTAGGTACTTAATTTTATCAGGCGGTTTTTATTTACTTTATTTAATTCTTTCAGGTGTCAGTTTTCAGAGTTATATAAGTTAGAAACATATTTATTCCAATAGCAAGAATCAAATAAAATATTATTTTCAAATCTTTCAGCAGAACTTTGATACAAACTTTATTACTCGCGGGAAAAGATCCATTTCTCGGAATAAAAAGTCACGTTGTTATTTATAACTTATATTGTTATTGACACAACTTATATTAAAGTTATTTATTTGCCTAGCCCTTTGCCATTTCAGCTTGGTCTATTTCATAGTTTAACTTGTTTAATTCTCGTACTCGCTCAAGGCAATAAGGTTTTTATCTGCATAGTCAGGAAGTCAAGTAAGGATACTTGGTTACCTACCGCCGGTAAAAACTGTGAAATATTCCTCCTCAATTCGTTTGCTCCTTGGTTCTTAATACGTCGGTGGTACCTTTGGTATTACAGACTTACGGGCGACGTTAATCGCTTACCATCAGGTGGCTGGTCAGCTCGTTTGTGGGTAATTAAAAAAAAAAATCAAGGTTTATAGTTCTCATACAAAAGTCCAGAGGTTAAAATGTATAAATCAAAGAATTTAGTTAAAAAATAACAAGACCTCGCTTGTTAAACTTGAATTAAATAACCTCAGAACGGTCAAGATTTTTGTGAGCTGACTGTTTAGACCGGTTTTACGAAGGCCCTAAGCCTTTCTATTATAATTGTTAATAACAGGCAACCGTAACTCCGTCTAATTCAACGTTGCGTTCTAAAATCGTAATCGTTGATAGATTAAAACAACTATTTGAAGTTTTGAAATTTACTGTAAGTTATTATTTCGTTTTAAGCCATTAGCGGTACGGTTCTGGCCACATGTTTCTCCTCTTAATTGATTTTATTGTATAAGCGTACTAAATTTTCTTGTGACAGCTTTCCATTCGAATCCCTTTGAGTCTGCTGTTATGATAATGACAAAAGATTGAAATGTCAATAACCTCATTTACGCGAAAAATATTTTCGATAGATAGTAAAACGTACTAGAGCTTGGCAAAAAAGGCTTCGTATAAATGATACATACAGTACATACAGCCAAGTACATCAAATAACTTAGCGTCAACTTATAAATAACATTGAATTGTTTATTGTGGCCGAAGTCTCGATAAAGTGGACATGTCATATTTAGTCCGAGACGTCTTTGTCGCATCGTGTTCCGCATTGCAAGTCGTAACGACGCGACGATGTCACTGTCGACCGCCATCGCCACCGTCTCGAATCTCCGTAAACAATGTCTTTGTTATGACTTGCAAAACAGAAGCATCAGCTCGCACCAACACTTCCTGGATTCATGCGTAATTATTTCAATGACCCTGATTTCGAACGTTTTCAAGAACTAGTGATTATTGAGGGTAGGTATTTAATACAATATCCGGTTAGGTATATCCGCAGATTTACCGAAACATCTAATTTCAGTTTTCAGATGTATAATTTTTTTAGTAGGTATGTAGAAGTGAAAAAAACATATTCGTTTGTAAAACGGAACGCAACAATGACAAATATAGAGATTGAAATAAAATATTATACTAAGTTTATGTACAAGGTAGAGCGGGAAATAGTCTTCCATGCTCTACCTTGTCGGTTGCGAGTGAAGTAACTACGTCATAATAACATGTAGTGTGGGATTGGAACGTCGTCCGTTAACTTTCCCACCAGATCGTTCAGTAACTAACTGTGATAATATGAATTAATTTAATTAAGTACTTCAAAATATTTTGATGACAATCATCTTATGTAGAGTCACGTTTAATTGATGTATGTGTGACTATTACAGAATATATTACAACTGTATTTTAATTACGAGTTAAAAGGAATATTAAACATACGTCTAGACGCTATTACCTCACCGTGGAAACTATTTGAAAAGTCGAAATGTTGTAATATTTAATGATTTATATCACTTCATATATAATGACAATCGAATTCACAGTTTAAGAATAATATTGCATGGTCTTACTGTGACCACATAAACTAGGCCAAAATATAGATATAGAACACAAAATTTTGAATAATACATAGACTAGTAAAACAAAATACGGTTACCCTTATAGGCCAGTGCCGCTACCGGAAAAAATTGAAAAAATTGCATTAATTCCCGGCAGAACTCTGACTATGGGAAA
>DWPQ01002078.1:0-11128 GCA_018251795.1 Perichares adela | reverse complement strand
TGTTGTGTGGGATATGCGACAGTTGAGGACTCCCCAATCATCAACTGGCCATACACAGAATACATTGTGATAGGCGAGATATAGTGTAAAATAATAACAATATTTAAAAACAAAAAAAAATCAAAAATCAACACCAATAATAATTCAGTAAAAAAAAAAAAAACAACTATTCCTAATAATAATAAATAGTGTAGGTATTTACATATTTATCATTTTCACATTCAATAGACTCACTTGGCATGTAGTAGAGCACACATTTACAGATGTCCAACATGATCCGAGCTTCGCATTCCATTTGACAATTTTTCAATGTATATGTCCTGTATAATTTGATCAATTTAATATTAAATAGTTTTTAAATTAATTACTATACTTTTAAAAAGTGGGAACTGGGTCAAAATTGGTTCAACAATGCTTACGTTATCGTCAAACTGACAAATAGGCTTGTTTCTAGACAATAAAACATTAATAAACATTACAGAAAAATTAAAAAGAAGATTAGAACTATGAGACCACTCAATACATCTCAATTTTCTTAAAAAAAAAAACTATCTGCATAAAGCTGTAAAGGCCGTTAGGACCAATAGCAAAATATCCATCAAAAACTATCTTAAAAAATATATCTTAAATAACATTTCTTTATATTGTACTTACCTATAGTACACGAGCTCTACTTCGTTAGAGAAGAGGCATAGTCTTTTATCGATATCGATGTATTCGAGCGCAGGCTGGGCGTCTAGGATTTTCGGCAGGATGGCTGCTCTAGCCTCGATGCCGGGCCCGTAAATCTCTCCGAGCTTAGCTATCTTTGGCGTCTCCGTGGGATTGTGTAGAAGGATCTGATATAATAGAAGGATTCGTATGGGATTTTTTTAACAAATTAAATTTTGCAGATTCAATTTAATGCTCTTTTAAGGTAAATGAATTGAAATTCAAAGCTATGAAAGCAATAAAATGTACTTGAGTTGCTTTTATCATTGAAAGGAAATGCCGAAATTATGAAAACTGTGTATTGTAAAAATCTTTGCTTTTGATTTAATAAACTCCTATGTTATAAAAGTACCTTAAAGCCGGTGCTCTTCGTAGAGGCGCAATAGTATTCCGCAATGTTGACATCCAGTACGAGGGTCAAACCATGATCAGTACCTATGCCTTGTTTGCGTAAAATAAAAAATTGTGAAAAAGAGTGGCTTTCGTTCTTAGCACCCTCTTGTAAAGAGGAAGATGAAGAATGAAAGCCAGGATTAAAGTTGGTAAAACAGAGCCGAACTAATTTCAATACAAGGAAGCTGGCGCGGTAGCCTCGTCCGTGATTCAGCAGAAAGTAAGGGCACTGCCTCCCGCCATCTCTGAACACTATACTCTGAATTGAACACTACAACACAAATGCTTTATTTTGTATATCATTGATATTAGAGTAACATAGCGTTTTAATTTATTTACCTTTGGGTTTCCACGGAAATCCATCTGCAGGAGCATCGGCTGGATAACCATGTTCGGCAGTCCAATCCACGGCGGGAGATGGAAATGTCAGATTGAGGTCATTCAAGGATTTTCTGAAGAAATCAAGTGATACAATCTACAGGTCTCATGGTCACTACTTCCCGAGAGTTATTATCGTAAATACTTATATACTTACGGATTGCGGAATAACTTGTCTCGGTGTACAGCATTGAAGGTGCAGCAGAGACCTTCGTCCGTAAGCTGAGCGTTGAACAGATCTTGGCAGCTTTTGTCTACCGAATCCCAAATGCATCTTGCCAACATCTCGCTGCACGGTTGGGTCACCTACAATCAGAATTCCACACACATTCCACATTAGTATAAGTAAGACTTCCAACTTATTTCCAACCATTTAGCAGGATCATGAAGTAAATGATGAATAATGAAGTTTATTGTGTTTTGATTGAAAAGTAACAGATTTAATTCACAGTCTTTCGTGGGTTTATCCTTTAATATAATTACGTTGTGTATAGTGGGGATTCCATCTGTACCATGCTGAATAAAGCAGAAGGCAACAGCTTTAGGACTTTCCGGTTGGAGGTCGCTGGCCTCTGTACCACCGAGATTTTCTCACCTAA
Source organism: Perichares adela (assembly GCA_018251795.1). Lineage (NCBI taxonomy): Eukaryota > Metazoa > Arthropoda > Insecta > Lepidoptera > Hesperiidae > Perichares > Perichares adela. The sequence continues at coordinate 9,047 of DWPQ01002078.1, read as the reverse complement.
CTTTCTCTAATACACAAATGCTTTAGTGTTTGTTGCTCCTTTCATGGCTGGCTATTTGTCGGTGATACAGATGTTCACGGGGGTGACCACTCATTAGTTATGAATTCATAATAATATAATATAAACATTAACATCCACTAACATTTATAAGAAATGAACGTGTATGGTCCCAGTCAGCACTTTCAGCTATTTGGTCTTCAAACAAGTCCACGTCTGCTTGACTCGAACACAAACTCTCCAGTAGTTTCTTATCGACCGAGGATCTACAGATATAAACAGTTTAGCATTAGAAGTGGTACTGTTTGTGGCAACAACAATTACAGGAAATATAAAACCTACCATTACGTTACTTCCCAGAAAATAATACATTGGTTTACAATTCGTACTCGTGTCAAAAAATATATACACATTATTAGATACTTAATATTAATATCGTACAAATGTCTTATTCTGCGGGAACAAATCGATTTCTCAGGATTAAATGATGTTACTGACCCATTATAATTATATTATATTTTTTGCCTATCATTAAATTTGCTCTGTAGTTTCTGCCTACGCGCCTACATGTCGATTACATGCCGTTACAGCTTTATTATTTGCCAGGTTGGTGAAATATACTTTCATATACAGGAACTTACACTTCTTAGTGATGGGGTGAAGAAAAATGTACGATTGGATCACAATACTTACCCAAAGTTTTTGTAGTGTTCTGCTATACTTTTTTTGGCTTGATTGGTGTTACAGATGGTAAGTGCGGGAAAAGGTATGTTTGTGAGCGGCATGTTCTCCGGATTTATGCTTACTATCATAGGAGACAACCGCCATTTTGCGTATACGTTCAAAATAAAGAAACCAGCACAAATAAACGAGCTAATAAATGCGACTAGCCAGAAGAACCTGCAAAAAAACAGTTATATTTGGAAGGTCAAACCTGCCTCTACCGATATTGCAGGCATAAGTTTATAGGCAAAAAGGCAAATAAAGACAAAAGGTAAAATTATAGCTTAGAAGATTGATTTTTGAAAATTCGATTCGAGAGGCTTATTAAGAGAAGAAATAAATAGTCGGTTTGAATGTAGATTTTTCGTGACATGTTATACTTTAATAGGAAAAAAACAGAGACGCTGCATTTTGTTTCGTCGCATTCTACGTTTTTGGTTTGAAAAATTCTGGTCGTACTATGTCGGGAAGATTAATCTTAAAATCAGTCTGTTCTTCGTATAAATGGTCGTTTGCGATTTCCGCTGCCTTTAACAAAACATCAAAAAAATGAAAATATTGATCATAATATCCAGATTTTTTTAATGTAACTAATTTGAGAGTACGCTTGGGACGGCTACCTGGTGATTTTACGGATTTTACAGAACTGTATGTAACAGACATGTATGGTTCATTTTCGTATTTTATATGTACATTACAAAAACCTCTTTACATATATAACTGACCGGAGAATCGTTCGTAAAGCTACATCTTTAAAATTACCTTTCAAACCAGGTTAATTTTCTTTCTCCTACATAGCGAAGACCGTGCAACGTGGATGTGGTCAAATACTCCCTGAGGTCTTTGTTAAAAGCTTCATACCCGGGTAGCGACCGGGATGGTTTCTCCTGCATAGTGCACATAACATTGCTAATATATTTGTTAAATTAATATAATTATACATCGATTGAAACTGGAAACTTGCAAACTGGTTATCCATTGACAGTATGCCTTTAACATTCATTTTAAGTCTTTATATTTGTCGAAGAGTTAATCCCTAAATCTATAATACAATGGTAAACGGAAAATTACGTGACAATGTTAAAGAAATGTTTATGGCCTTAAAATTTAGATTGTGTATTGTAAATAATTACAATTAAGTTTGGACATGGTGTCTTACCTCGCTTTTACTTCTACTTTTTGGCTTAGTCACGTCCCATTTATACCACGGTGAAGGGTCCATATTTTCCTGAGATATCCAGTAATTTCGCTTAAACGAGATAATGATATTAAAAATACTCGAAATGTAATAACAATTAGGAATGTACATTTAAATACCTTTCTGTATGCATTTGCCCCTGAGTATGTTTGTTTGGGCGGATGATTCATAGTTTCACTGCGTAAAGAAAACTGCTTTGTCGACGTGAGCTTGTGTGTTCTATTGAAGGCAAAATAACTTTAAAATAGTGGCCGTAGGGAAGCAATAAATTAGTTGATCGTAACCTAATTTCACATTGTCAATGTTTGCAGCGTAATTGGTTGATTGCCGCGATCGAGTGATAGATCGTCCTTGTGTCGCCTCCAACGCTTGATTTCGATGGCAAAATCACCCATTTCCAGTCGTTCGTTGTCTGATCTTATCCAAGTAATTATTAGTCCAGTTACTTCGATATAATTCGCTGTGAGACCTTTATTATAATATCTAGTTGTAAGCACTACTCTTGCAAGGATCTAGATTACGTGATTAGGATTTCATCTTTGTCTGTGCTCAGTACATTTGAAAATCAAGTATCCTGCAAAAATATATAAAATATTTCCTTAGTCTGTCACTCTATTAAGTTATTGGCCTGTATAGATATCACAAAAAACGATAAAAATAGTGCTGTGTTTAGTTTCCATTCAAAAAAACCATATTTAACCATGTTCGTGCCTTAAAAACTTCATAAATGAAATACAAAATATTACTATGGGAGCAGATTCACAACAAATACCTTCGAAGTAAGCACATGTTAAGTTATCACTTACCGATGTTGCACGTGGTTATTGATTATTTAATTAAATCGTTTTTTCTACACTATAAAGAGGAAAGATTTGATTGATTGTTTATTTGTATTTAATACGCTCCGAAACTACTGGACCGATTTGAAAAATTCTTTTACCATTGGAAGCCGACATTATCCGCGATGAACATAGGCTACTTTTTATACTTATAAGGAGTAAGCTAGTCTTAATATACAAATATATTCAATACAATTCTTCCGTGCGTGTCTTTGTTAAACTCTTCCGAAACGGTTGGACCTATTTTAACATTTGTTTGTAAATTTTAATGGGTTCTTAGATGCTTTAAATGTTTCGTTATTTTAATGGATGATTACTATATAGTTTAAAAACACACATGGACCCGATTGCTACAGTCGTTGCGTTTGATAGTTTTTTTTAAAAGTAGTTATATATTTTTTTACCAGCATACCACATAACTAACTGTTCATGTTAGCTTCAAGTTAAATAACGAATGTGCAATATATTCGTAACGTAATTATGCATATCGATTATGTTATCAGTTTATCACATTCATCAGGACGGTAATTGGATATTGTTGTTCAGTCGGAACGTGTTCGTGATGGGGTACATACTTATTGTTGCATTACTAATGGAACACTGTGACTAAATAGTCACGAAATGTGTTGTTGGTCAATTAATTGTCCATGTTATAAGTTTAACGAGTAATCTGCCCTCACTTCGCGTTATCAAATGTAAAAAGCACCTATCTGTAACTGAAAAACAACTGTAAAAGCTAGCTTATATTAAAATATTTGTCAAAATATTGCATGTGCCGATTTCTTTTTGTTTCTATTTTTAATGTAACTTATCCTGTATTGCTTGGTCCAAAGATTAGTTGGCAGACAAAGCCTAAAGCAAAGCTCGTCATTCGTACTGTAATATTTTATTGGGGACACTTTTAAATAAATGAACAAATTCGGCCCTGATTTTATTGAATATACAGATAATTAAACGCATTCTAGCATATATTATATATTATCATTAAGAACATTTTAAAAATTTATGAACTCAGACGTAAACCGAACGTTGAATGTGACCTTGATTGCTGACTGATTCTGGGTTTGACTTCCTGGTCAGGCTATTTCACTGACCTTTAAAATACATAGTCAATTATAATAATCAGTCAAATTATTCTAATTATACGAGTTTAATACCTACTAATTATTTTTATAGGTTTTTTTATAGATTGCTTGTACGTTCAATGTTGATCAGGTCTACTCGTGGATAAGGCCTCCTATAGCTAGTGCCAATTCAACGAGCCATGAGGCTTCTAAATCCAGCGTATACTAGTCGTCTTTCTCCGGTCTTCAGTTCACTTTGTCAGCTGACGTGATATAATCTATATGGATATAGTCAAATACGTACGTTTTACTATTTTATTTCTGTGTTTACATTTAATTTTCTGTAGAACTAACAATATTAATGATCAGCGCACCAAGGTGTGTCATTGCTTTAATTTTATTCGCCTCGATTTTGTTTTGGAATTCATCAATAACGTTCATTACCCTTCTACGTAGGTAAACGGATAGGTTATTGGATTGAACGTTCGTCTATTGCACGGGAGGGCCTGAATTCGAATCTAGTACGAATCTCTAATACAATTCTAAGTGACGATAATATTACAAACTAAATATCACTTGTTTCGGTGAAGGAAGACATCGTAAGGAAATTGTGACGTCTGTGAAAATCTATTTTAATGGATTTTGCCGATTGATGTGTGATAATAAAACAAGGTAATTAAATCGTTTTCCATTTCATATATTTCGTTTATTACGCATACATATAATTATTTATTATGTACAAAATGTCCGTATAATAGAAATTTCTATATAAAAGTAACAAAAAGCCACGAGGAAAAGATAGGCTGACGCACTTGCACTTTGAAGATTTTCTAACCGAAGAGGAGATCCAAGAAAGGTAGGTGGAAGACGAACGGGGCGCCCGGCGCAAACTAGGACAACACTCGCGACCGGGGCCCGACAGACGACTAAGAAGAACTAAGAGTGGACTAAGAGTCTAGTGTGTCCGAGAAAGGAGGGGGGAAGATTTTCACCAGTGGTTCTGGGGGGCGGGGGCGCCGTGACCGGCTTGCGCGTGGGCGGCGAGGTGGGCGGCGCGCGCGGCGGCGACCTCAGGGGTGTCCAGGATACCGCTGCCGTCATGGGCGAGTCTGATCTCAGCAGCCTGGTGGTTTCCTTGCCATGAGGGAGCACCGTTCCACTGGTTGTGAGCGGGGGCGTTCCATTGGTTCTGAGAATCACCGTGCCATTGGCCATCATCGTTGTTCCACGATTGAGCGGGGGCGGAGGACTTGGCGGCAGAGAGAGCGGCAAGATGAGCGGCGCGGGCCTGCGCTACCTCAGGGGTCTCAGCGACAGGTGCGGGAGCGGGGCCGGCAGCGTTCCATGCGGGGGCGGCGGGGGCTGCGTTCCACTGGTTGTGAGCGGGAGCGTTCCACTGGTTGTGGGCGGGAGCGTTCCATTGCTGAGCGGTGGCACCGTTCCATCTGGGCTGTTCGGCGCGCTGCCAGTACTCCTCATTGTCCCATTGGGGGTTGTAGGAGCCATCGTCGTGGGGGTTAGGGTTGTTCTGAGACGCCTGCTGGAGGGCAGAGAGGTGAGCGGCACGGGCCTGTGCTACCTCGGGGGTGTCGAGGATGTTGCGTCCGTCTTGTGACAGAGCGATGTTGGCTGGTGGGCCAACCCAGCCGGAAGCCTGGGCTCCGCACGCGAGCGCTAAGCAAGATACAACCACCTGTAAACAAACAGACAACAATAAGTAGAGTACCTACTTTACAACATTTCATGCAAATATTGTATGCGTAAGATCGTCTGTACCACCGCCGACTATTGTATTGTAGTTGACCTCGAGCTTTAGTACATGAAACTCGTTATACCCTTCATTAACGACATAATATTCAAAAGTATCGCTGCCGCAGAATCTAATTGCTGGTTGCGTACTAGTTCAGGGCAGTCTTATTACCTATACGTAGCGTTTATCGTTGTATATTTTCGTAATTCTATTTCCCTGCGATAAGTCGCCCTCCTTTAGATCAGGTGTCTGCCCTGCGCGCCGTTTATCTGCGTCGTATTAAATCACGACAATTGGACACAAACATAGATCGCCTCGGGAATAACTTTGGATTTATGATTGTTTCTGTCATTTATCTCCGTTATAAATCTTTCATAGTTGTCGTAACACTCGTAACTACTGTGACGGCGACTGACTTTTTGGGTTTTAATTTAGTCGTCATTTTAAGTACAGACAACGTGTTAAAAATTCTATATTTGTATACTAAAACGATTCGTATTCAAAATCATTACAGGAAATACCTTCGCTACCCTTAAATACTTGTATGACTTAAAGCAAGCGAATCTAACTCCCCAATAAATCACAAGTTTACAAATATACATCGATGTAATCAGTGGATAGAGTTACAATTACTGGTTTCATCAAATAGATAGATCGAGGCTATAGTAGGCTAAAGCATTGAACGATCCGCATTGTTCAGAGCTGTCATTAAGATGGCGTTAAAAAGATATAATAATGGAATGTAAAAAAAATATCTGAATAAACGATTTAACGGTAAGTACCAATTGCATTTGAATTCACCAATAATGTAACAAAGTTAAACGAAAGTGATAGACAATGAAGGAATGCCTTCAATATAACACATCAGTGAAATACCTGAATTATCTAGTAGGTAATAAGAACCTTCACAGCCAAAAATCATCTTATCGGTTCAATAGAAAAGTTAAGTTTTGTGACAAATATACGTATTTCTCAGTTTTAGTAGTGTGAGTGAGAGTTTAAATAAATCCATAAATAGCGTTATTTGTGTGTACAGCGATATTAGGATAACTGAATAGTCTCAAAGCCACACGCTTCGCGCCGCATTCCAATACAACTAATTATCTTTAAGTGACCACAAAAATGCCCTTGATACACATAAGGATATCAATCAAATGCTAAGTAGCTATTGACTTTCAAACGCTATCGAAGGTTTTACCGTCGTTGCATCCTAATGGTATTCAGAGCGTAATAAAATTGATGAAAATTTAATGAGATGAGTGCATAAGTATGGAATTTGCGGCAAGCCCGACTTCAGAATCACGTAATGATGTCATGGTTTGTGGTCGGTTGAGGCCTAATTTTAATAGTTGCGAATCAATACTACGAGTATACCGAGTCTCGTATTACAATGTTAATATTCTACATTCCTTTTTAACTATGACCGTGACATTGGATCTAGTTAATTGTTTCAGTGTTGTAATAGGACTTTTTAGCAAATATTTTTTTAACATAAGACTATATCGAACGATATGCAACTGATAAATATTAATGATTTATTACGTGCAATTTCAAACAAGTAGAAAATATTTACAAATATAATTAAAATGACATAAATAAATGCCACTTGCCACCTACGCAGTAAGGTACCCTGTGTTAGTGACAAAGACATACAGAATTGAGATATCACAAATATTTATCCATTACATAAATGTCGCAGCCGGGAATCGAACTCGGGAGCGTTAGCTTGGCAAGCTAGGCTTGCTGCCAAAAGTGTTACAAGTTCGTCAATTACGATTTAAGAATATTTAAAAATGACAGCTGTTTAGCCTGGATTTTGATAATCTAGTGTACTTATAGTTTGATCGGGGAAGAGTCTTTATTTTTAAGATCTTATTAAGCTATTTCTCTCATGTGTCATTGTAACTTTACTTCAATTCGAATAAAATAGTCATATCACAGGCACACATTAAGTTAGAGATTGTAAATTGCATGAGGACTTCAAACTGATGTAATAGAATAAACACATGCACTTTCTCGTAATGTTACAAAATTTGTGATAAAATCGACGGATCACGTATGAGACTACTTATGTAGCTTGCCTTTGTTGTGCACCGCTCATGGAGGACCCGACAATATTAATGCATTGTGCATGTCTTATCAGATGACATATACTGTTTATGTTGGAAAACTTAATTTTCGAAATGTAATAAACTTTTTGACTGTTTTTTAAACCAATGGTAATTTTGTAGGCAAGTTCCAATTTACAACAGCGAAGTCAAGAATGAATTGTAATTTTTTTTATTAAAGAATTAAAATGAAATTGAAACGGATGTAAAGTGAATATAACTCGCGAAAGATTGTTACCATTTAAAACTAACAAACGCGTAACCGACTCGGTAAAGTCACCGATCAGAGCTAGTTCCAAATAAAAGTACACAAGCGTATTAAGTGAATGGTATCAAGGTCTGAAGAGTGGTTGAAGGTCGCAGAGCAGGAAGCCAGCCTTCCGGACCTGCCCATAGTCACATACAGCGACTGGTTACCCTCGCATGTCAATTTGACATTTGCACACTGTTTTTAATTTTCCTTTAATTGACTTGGACAGTAATTTAAGTAGATATAGATGTATTGATTGCTGACGAAACCAATGTTTCGCCAACTATATGATTGGCATTTAAAGTGACATGAATTTCTTTTGTGTCACAAGTTGCCGTGTTACAAAAGCATATAATATATAAGTTATCAACAAAACAGCGACAAAAACAGGACAAACATTTTTGCAACATTCTCTTTATTCGAAGTTAGATTTTAATCGGTACATTATTTTGTTAAATTACCGTGAAAATTACTGTTTTTGTTCGATTCGTTGTTTGAACTAATTCGTCGATAGTGGTGGGCGGTATAATTAGGTCTAGATAATTGGGATATCGATAAGTGCAGGGCGGTGCGTAGGTTTGCCCTTCTAAATCGAACAGCGATGGAATGCAGACAAAAAGCAGTGAGTGGCGAGGCAAGCGACACCTAGACGTGATCCGGTAGGTGTGCCTCGGTACTGGCTGAACCTTAAGGGGTGCTACGACTATCTATTTGTGATCTATGTGTTTACTGCGGATCGTCATCGTAGTAAAAATGATACACACTTTCTTTGTTTAATACTTGAGAAAGTTAATTGAGAAAATCTTTGATGTTAAATGGATTTAGTTAAAAACTATCATTTTATTTGTTTAAGAAGCCTTGTATAGTTAGTAAGCACTACATTTATACAACCTTAAAAGAAAATATTGAATTTGTTTCGGTTGTTGAAATGAACACGAATGGATGAATTTTCGATTTACTGATGCATATCTTTGATTTTACTGTTCTAACAGTCAATTTGTCCTGAGTATTACAATAATGCGACATCGATAATCAGTAGGCCATCACTCACACGTCAAATGATTTCGTATGATTTGCTCTGTGAGGTTTTGTATTTACTGACAACCTTATTGCGCACC
>DWPQ01002077.1:0-11130 GCA_018251795.1 Perichares adela | reverse complement strand
CTCTCTCTCTCTTCCTCTCTCTCTCTCTCTCTCTCTCTCTCTCACCCCCATCTCTTTTCTTTCTCTTTCACTCTTTTTGTCTAATATTCTTAATAGCAGATTCTTTAGCTGTTTTATCTCCTCAACGGTATATAATAATACCAAGCGCATAAGTGTATTGCAAAAAAAAAGATGTATCTCGTAAAACAATGAAATTCCTGAAAAAAAATGGAAAAAGCACCCTATTTTCATTCCAAGATCTTGAAGTATCTCCATATGAAATTTCATTACAATCGGCTCATGGGTTTCGCCGTAATCATTTCCCAGACAGATAGACAGAGTTACTTTCGCATTTATAATATCTATCTAACTATCTAATATGTTCAATGCTAGTCAACTGTGAAACTACCGAAACCTTTGTCAAATCATTTAACGTTTAATAGAACTTTCAGATGCGGTAGTAACTTAACGGTCTATCAACGTCTTAACCTTGATAAGCCGTCGCTGTTGATACCTTTTGAAACGTTTTTCACACTGATTGAGACGCGGGAATAGTTACCATTGTGAAATTTCAATCCTGACAATAAGTTGGAGGCTCGACAAAAAATACGACATTTTAGTTACTAAATAAATTGCTTGTCATTAAATGTTAGCCGACTAATAAGAAAATAGCCGCCAATGGACGTCCGTGACGTCATAGTCACGTTATCGGCCAAGTAGCAAGAGGAACATCAGCTTATTATGTTCTTGACTCAATAGTTAAAGCGTTAAATGACAATAACATTGTTTGACGTGTCTTTATAGTAATTTGAACATCTTAGATATTCAGATAATTTACAACAGTCTTCCAATGTTCTTAGAAATCCTAAATTCCGTCGTTGTCTGAATAAATCCGGGTAGGTTGGTAACCCTAGACGTGGGTTTTCACAAGGCCTGGCCTTCCGCCGGGGACGCCGGGTTTGCCGGGGAAGGTTGCCGGCGACCCAACCACCGTTTGACCTTAACTTCACTCACTATTGTTTACTCTTCACTACAGAATTGGTTCGCAGCAATCACTTTTATTTTCGTTAATTTGGTTTTCGTTACCGTTCTGTGTTTCAAGGTTAGAGCGTCTATAAAACAGCAATAAGCTAAATATAATTGTGTGTGTATATTTTTCCTTATGAGTTGTATTGGTCAATGTTGCCGTGATAAGTGTTATTTATTAAGTGTTAGCTATTATTGCTAGTGTACTGTAGTGTAAGGGATTTTCAGTGAATACCAGTTTCGTCATGGTTCGTGGGCATAAGCTGAATTTATCTTTAAATACGTTACTTAAGAGCGTGAACTTTCAATATGGCATGGAGAAATTAATATTTTTTATTTCTTAGATTAAATTTAATTATGTTTAGATAAGATATATTTACATATTTTCACTTAATTATTGACTTGAGTGTGGCATTTTATTAATTTTAGTGGATTTATTAAACCCACGCTCATCACACCAATAGATACAATAATGGATTCAGTGTGTAGACTCAGGAGAATTCAAGTCGATTCGTACAAGAATTCGGTGCGTTCGGTCGTGTATACGGTCGTCGCTGATGGCTGACAACGGCACTGCGCTCGATCGATGGTAAAAGTGCACCGACCACCTCGGCCGTCCGCGACCTGCTCTTGTTGTTGCCAGTTAGCGTCCGCTACGATGATCGCCTTCTACGTAGACACGCCACTCGTCTCCATTATATAAAGACACTGGTTAGGCTATTCTGTGTACATTGAGTCAGCGCCGCCTAGCGTGATAGAATGGAACTAAATTAAACTATTTGCCCTGGCGCATGGCGGCCTTTACAGCTTCATGTGGACAGTACCTAACTAAATTGAGAATTTAATTGTTATCAATTATTTTGTTTTATGTTGACATTGTGCCAATTCCAATGTTAAAGTTGTATTACAAAGTTAGTATTATAAAATGATGCGAACAGCGACAAAATGGTGTCGGCCTATTATTAAATTTTATCGCGATAAGCCTTATCCAGTCCAGTATTTATAATGTAGAGATGTGTACGTAGCTGATTGATTTATTCAACTCGTGGTATAAATAACAGTGCGCTGACCAGCAGTGCCTTTATAGTTAATCATCATCATTATTTATTTCTCGTTCTTAATTGAACAAGATAGTGTAATTTTTCAATGTTCAAACACTTAGTTAGCATACTGATCTCTATTATGAAACTGTATCGAGGCCGTCTCTGTACATTGAAGATAATTAAAAAAACATTCAGGTTATGCTGTAGTTAGTTCCCAGTACTAAATAATATGTATTTCAATACGTTTGTACAGAGTAGGTGCAGACACTAAAACTAGTTTTGATGCAGTTGAAGGTTCAAAAGCTCTTGGATCCATTCAAGGGAGAACAGTAGAGTTATTAGCACCAAGGTCTTTTAAATAAATTTAATGAGAGGTAGCGTTATTAAATCTACCAAATATAATGTTATATGTGACTTTGGATATTATCTATATTAACATTATGAGGCAATTAGGTTCCACGATTAACGATTAACGATTTAGTCTTAATACTACACTGAAACAAATGTATTTTTAGTGAAATAAAGGACTATTATTCCGGAAACGAACCGAGACCAGATTACACTGTGTATGTTATATGTAACAGACATCATCGTGATGTAACAATAATAACGTCATTTCGATTTATATAAAATAAGTGTAGGAAATAATCGGTCGTCTCAAAGTATATGTAAGTGTAACAATATCGGCCAATTGCAGTAGTCGATAGTCGACTGGTGCTCGTGTACATGAATGCCTGTTAGTGGAGCTCGTGTTTCACGTAAGGTGATATTCGACCTACATACAGCGCTGTACGGCAAATCGGTAAGACGCCGCAGCAGGCGCGTCACGCGACTCGGCTCGCCCACTGCTCGATTCCAATAAGGAAATAAGTAGACGGCATGCCTCCGCCGTTCCTCATTATGCAAATATTACATCCGGTACAAAACGCAGAGAGATGTAGGGTAAAGATAACAGTAATTGACAATCCTGCCCTAAAATAAAGTCGGTTGAGCAACCTTAGTTTCGTTTAGAAGGGACTTAGAAGGCTAAGGGACCAGCGATGTTTGAAACAGCGGAATCGGAGTTTTTGATGCGACGTAAAATTCAGTGTACTAAATAAACGATTTAGCTTACTTCAACTAACTTATTTCCACTTGCCAACACTTGGGAACTACGTACAATTATTACATTAAAGCTTGCTAACTTTTAAAAAGAGCAGTCATAGCCCATAGATTTGATCGAGGGTAATCGGCACTAGGGCTCAGGGTAGAATTTTGCACGCCCCTGTAATATTTCGAAGTTACGTGCCCAAAATATTCTCAATGAATTGATTAAACGAACTCCAGTGGTCATACTTGATACATCCATATCCATAAGCAAAATAAATTTATCCGCTATTTATTTAATCTTTATTGACTATATCGTAATAATAACGATACAAATGGCGGGTTTAAAATAATGTTTAATGCGCTCTCTGTTAGCTAACCATTAGGTTAAACAAGCACGAAAAGCGGTTTTGGAAAGCGTATCTATAAACACATTCATATAAATTCATCTGCTCTTAAGAAAGCTTTTGTGGAAGATCGAGAGTGAAGTCTGCCTGCTATCTATGCTAGCTTCACGTATAGCTCACATGTATATATTTTGTATACTGAAACAAAGTCAGAATAAAGTTCCATATTGCGCCGATAGTCTTATATTGCTAGCTCGTGGTTCCCGGTGTTCCGTTCGCATGATATGACGTGGAGTGACGTGTGAGCTGGTCGATTTCAACTGCTTCCTGCGTGTTGTTAACGGTCGATGTCTAATTTGCTTTGTTACTCAACTAGTTTCTGGTCTTTACAGGTAAGTAGCGGTCGCAGCGGAGGCCGGTTTCTCCCTCGCTCCTTATTTAACATCAGTTTCTGTAAGTCACGAAGCTGGTTACATTTTAAACAAGCTTCTATTTTTTTATACGAAGGATATTTATTTGTTAGAGCTGTGAAATAAACATTATCCAAGTGATAACAATGAAATACATCTGATCAGGTACTTGTACATTTGCATTCCACACAATTTAAGAAGGCATGGAGATACTATGCTGTTCTACTTTGCAAATCCATTTTATAAATTACGCTCTCCCTGTATACTGTATTTCTTCTGTATGTACATAGATTAATACAGTGTGTGTTTCGATTTTAAAAACCGATAAACGAGTAGTAAATGGGCCAGTTGACGTGAATCGGTCGTCGCCGCCTATGGACGTCCATGATACCCAAGGCATTACGGACGCATTATCACACAAGAAAGGAGTGGAAGAACCGCGTTTCGTCTCTCACTGCGACACCGCAAATGTAACACTTCGAAACGTTTCAGTATTGATTCTAGAAAGAGGGTGGTGAGCCTAGTAAAAAATCAGACAGGCAAAAAACCCCAACCTATAACATCCATTAATCTTTGTAGGTCTATAGTCGACCTCTAACGCGGCTTTTTGACCGGTATACGACTATTTGATAGTCTTGACACTAAAATTTATGATCAGGAACTCGTCCCCAATGCCAAACCGAGGCTTTTGTATTCACTGTTCCATAATTCGACACTTTGAATTTGGGACGAAATTAGTGACGTTTATCGTCCATTGTTTTCCAATACGATTTCCAATGGCGCAGTATGTACGAAATGTCAATGAGAAGTTCCCGTTGCTTATTAGTAGTATGCTGCCGTTCGCTGGTACCGACAACCTTCTTATCTCAGTACGTTTCTACTAAATTCACAATTTGGATAATAGTTCAATTTAAAGGGCACGATCATTGATGCTCACTTGCTCATGATGAATAATACCCAGACGAGCAAGAGATGAGGGACTGGCACCACATTAATAATATACAATTCCGACAATACTCGTACATCGGCAATCTACTACTCTTCTAAAATATATATCTGAAACATTTTCAGTTTAAAGATATTTATCTGGGGCGCTCTTAAATCTGGTAATGACTGATTTAAAGTAGGTATGAGTTAACCGGTTAAACCAGATTACACACAATGTTAGCTTACGACAACGGTGTCTATAGAGGTGAACTGCCCTATACCAGTACCAGTATGGTGACTTTGATGTCAATGGCTTTTATTATCTTAGCTCATCCGCCTCATTATTATCCTAGTGTTACTGCTTTTATCGATATAATTTCGTTTTGGTATGGTTGAACAGCATATCAAACGTCGTAAAATTAAGTTTTTGATATGGAACGAACTTCCTACATCGCTGTGCCGGCAATGGGGGTATGGGGTCTTTCAAGAAGCGGGTTTATTATTTTCTTCTCTTGTACTATTGGCACCGGTGTTGTAATTATCCATGGACGACGATGATCATTTATCGTCCGATCACCCTATGCTCGTTTGCCTGTTTAGTGCATAAACTCCCTTGCAAACGACGGAACGGAAAATTTATTTATGCACTTTTAAAACTGAAATGCGTGCGAATATTAGACCAGATCACAAAATAATCGCATCTAATTCAAGACAAATAATAAAAATCTTTAAATAAAATATTTAAAATAAAATAAGTCAATTATCCCGACTAGGTAAACCAGTTACATATATATGTATGATGGCTTCCTATTTGTAACGCTTTCGAGGCTGGCAGTGCACGCTGCACACTTCACGCTAGTTGCTCAACGAGTGGTGAGTGGCGGCGAAGTGGCGGTGGACTGTGGAGCCGCGCCGCCATTGTGTAACCACGACGCGTGGTGTCCGTTATTGCATTGTTTAAACTTGAGCAACTGTTTATCCTTAGTTGGTTTACAATAACCAACTAATGCGTTGTATATATTTATATAGATCTTAGTTTTCGGGGTATTCACTCTTAACAAGAATAAACAGATATCGGGGATAAAAATGTTTGTCATCCAAATTTTGGATGTGTGTGGGTGTCTTCATTGTGTGTACATTGTATCCGTAGTACAATGAAATCCTGGTGTGTGCTTTGACTGCTATGTGTATACATTTTATTTTGTTTTAATTGCAATTATTTGTTTTTCGACCTAACTATCGGCCATATTAGTTTCATAACAAGTTGAATAATGTAAATATTACTAACAAAAATGTATACATAGTACAGGCATTATTATATAAATACTGGGATTTACCACGTTTGTTAAATTGATGAAATGTTATTCATTCAGCGAAGTTTGCAACTTGTTTATTCGATTCCCCGACGAGTACAAAGTTACTTACTCTGTTTAAAGCGTTGTTGTGTGTTTGTTGTGTGTCAGCAACGGTTGGATTGTCAGGTGTGTCGTTTGAAGGTCGCGATTAAAGGGGATGCTTAACTTGGTTAGCTCTTAGAGCTATACATTTTTGGGATTATATCTAGACATTGATTGGGTGGTTCCTCAATCAAGCATACATTTAATGTTAGCTTTATAATTAAGGTGTATGTTGTCAGGCATAATATTTAAAACACGCGCGTAAAAGCATACGTAGGCTTAGGGTCAACTCACACCGAGACGCGACGCGACGCGGTTTTGATTTATGTGAGGTGCAGCGCTGCGCAGTGCAACGTATCTGAATTCTCACAATTAAATATGTATCGTTCCGTGTAGTAAATAAAGTATATTTTGAGTCGCTCTATGTAAAATCTGCCCACAGCGTCGCGTCTCGTCGCGTCTCGGTGTGAGCTGACCCTTAGTTGGCACATATCACTAACAATTTCTTTGATTTTCTCTTAAATTTGCGTTCCTCGATCAGGTACTATATTTTATGTTAGGTTTATAATTTAGGTGTTAGTTGTCAGGTTTATCATTTACAGGTCGTGGTGGCATTTATAACTTTTTTGTTTATTATCTCGTCCCTCAATCAGGTAGGTGTATATTTTATGCCAGGTATATCATAAAGGTGTTAGTTGTCAGGTGTGTCGTTTAAAGGTCTCGGTCAAGGGTCTGTGTCCTGTGGCGGTGGACGAGCACATGGATATGCTCGGCGCGTGGCGGCGCTCGACGCCGCTGGTTCAATCATCTACGGGTCAGTGATCGCCGACGCCGCCGCCTCACTGATTGCTCATTGGACAATATTGCTCTTTCATACTTTTTGTTCTTCTTCTTGACTTGAGTCAATAATACTTGTCCTTTTTATGGATGTGGATGTAGCAAACCGGTGTGCAGTACACCTGGTTTTAATTGATCATTGTAGCTTGTGAACGCAATTTTAAACTGTTGTACGGTCTTATTTGAGATTAATTGAGATTTGGAACCTTTAGTTTGTAAGTTGTTAGAACACTTCAAGTTACCGCATTGTAAGTTACTGTGAAACGTTGACATTTGAGTTGTTAGAGTCTTGAGCACTCGCTTTGGTGTGTAGGTACCTAAATAAAAAAAGTGCCGAGGGCCATCAAGAACCTAGAGAACTTGACTAATTTTAGATTGATGTATTGGAAGTATAATTGGTAGATAAGATTGAGGGAACCAGGAGAGTGTATTTAGCTATTAGTATCAGAGTGCCTGTCATGTTCACGGGCACAGCCTTGGCGGACGGTACAATGCAGACTCATCACATCGATTAATTGATTGCCGTTTTACCGTGGCCTTCAATTACGTTGGCGCATGTGTAGGTACCTATCTGCACCTCGGTACCTATCTATTGGGAACGTAATTTTGTTATTTGTGCATCCGCTCTCTCGCTTAAATTAATAGTTCCGTCCTCATTATACATTACCTGCATTAGTTTCCTTCTCATCGTATCTTGAAAAAAAAAGAACAGTAATTATTGTAGTACATAATTACAATAATGTATTGATGATGAACGTCCCCTTGAACTATAATTATGTATGTGTGCACTATTTTATTCTCATGACGCAGCGCCCTGTACACATATACACATGCGAACAAACACAGCTATACACACATGCACGGACAAGTTCGAAGATTTCATAAACCCCGTACAAACAAACCAAAAAGCGTGGTTCAGCGTTTGATTTAATGGATATGAATAGGTTTGTTCAGCATTTTCACATTGTGAAAACATTTATTTTTACAATAAACATAATTGTACTGTTGAAGAGCACGTTTGTAATCAGCATGATGGTTTATGTATGTCAATACCATAAGTTATATAATTGTACGAGGCGTCCGGAGTCCGGGAGCAGGCAGTCCGAAGCTCTCTAGTGATTAATGACAGCTATCGACATCGTTTCCTCTGTACGATTGCGCAATTGAAAACAATCGGCAGCGAGGAACGTGAGCGTTGCCATAGCCGTCCACCGTCGATAAAGTTTGATTGCGCGCATCAAATGCACCAGAGGCACTTCACAAACGCGAGCGGAGCCATCCCATATATTATTTTAATTTGATAACGTACCGTACCTATACCGCTTGAAACGCCACGCAATCGGCACTCGGCACCCGGCAACCGGCAGTAAGGCCCACTAGATGAACACGCACATCTCTTGTAACCATTACGGTTATTATTAATTCGATTGCTCTTCGCTGGCATTCTTATACTGTATAACAATATAGATTTTATTAAAGTCTGTGCAGCTGAAGTCCAATTCATATTCAAATTGACCGTGGAATATTTTAAACTGGTTTGATTGTAGCATTGTTAAATACTAGCATAAAATTGTTAATTGTTGAATTATAACGATGTACAAAATACGTTTCTACTTCTAAAGTTTAACTAATTGTAAACTTAAGTACTAAGTTGATCAGTATGTTAACGTATACATATTGTATATCGCCATCCAAAAGTGTTGTGAATTTATAGCAGCTATGGCGTATAACTGGCCTAAAGTCGAATTTACGTCTAACTAATAACACTACTATACCTAACTAATTTTTTACAGAACTTTCATACTGATTTTATATTTTATCATGCGGGGAAAATCCATTATCGGAATAAGAATTACTCTCGTTAATGACCCGTAGTTAAATCACAAATAGGTATGCCAAGTATCATCTAAATCTGTTAAGTGATTTTCAATTTGATGGACTTTTGACGGGTCGTAAATCATAACTGTAAAGTGTATAGAATACGTTTACGATAACAGCTCAAGGCCGTGTTCAGATAATATTTACTGATTAGTACATAACAATGACGCTGTTTTCTTGTCCAATATGTTAACAGTGTTATGAGGTTTCTTTAGCTCATTGTGATCCAACCCAAGTAATTCATCTCGATTAGTTTATGCTCCTATTCATCAGAAAAGGATGAAAAGGTACAATGGTAGTGCCCAGATAAGCAGTGCCAAATAAATGCTCTCATTTTGAGCACCTTACACAGAATGTTGGATGTTACGGAGATCAGAATCATTACCACCTCTCTGTGTACCACCCAATTTCCAATCGGGACTTAGTGGACCCTGAAATATCGTCTGTAGTCCATGTTTTACTCAGCGTCAACGTTTTTTAGGCGTTTCATAGGAGCTCGATTCTGAACAGTTTCGAAGGACCAATGTTCCATTTAGAAGCTTTACCGAGGTAAATTCTTCTTTGATCGAACTAAATTCTCCTCAATGATTTCGTCAATGGTTTTTGGACATCACTAAAGCTCAACACTAATACATCACAGCTAGGTGTAGTGTTGGCAGTATTAAGAAGCGTAGTTAGCAGCATTAGCAAACCTGTTTGTCGACAGACAACATAGTAACGCCGACCGCAATACCGCAGGGCACTCATGCGATGGTAAGATCTGTGCTAATCCGCTGTTCTCATTAGCGAGCTACATGGTACGGTGTTAATAACTGTTAACAGTATGTGTAATATGCGCTGCATACTTGCTATTTGAGATTCATTATCATTGGCTTTCGATGAAGTAAATTGATGTGAGATTCGAATATTGTGCATTACCACCTGACAAGGTCGAAGTTTGAATCGTATCGAATTTCATACGAACTCAATTCCAATTGTTAACCACTGATTGCAACGTTATATATTGATCCATTTCTAGATTGCTGATGATATTGCAATAGACAGACTAAGTACGAATATAATACACACGTTTTAAATTCGTTAAAGTTAAAACGTCATCATAGTTTACAGGAAAAGCAGACGTGGTAATGAATTCGCTGGGCTCTGTACTACCCAGTTTAATCCCAATGGTATTCTAGCGTGGTGGTGTTGATTTCGTGGCAGTTGTAGTTATTTCTGCTTTTTTTCTATTCCTTTGTTTGGAAAATTGTTTAAAAAACAAAACGACAGTAAATTACGTTATAAAATCGTATTATAAGAATCTATAAATAAAGAACGTAAGAATACTTTGTCATACGAAGTACGCAAGTTATGAACTTTACGTGACAAGGAGTTTTAAGTTTGACCTTCTACTGAGGGTTTATAGTTGTAAAGCGAGGATATTAGATCTTATAGGTGTTCAGCTCCGTTGCGCTTACACGGCGATTGTGGTGACACCTACATAACGTGGCCCTGAGGCAGACACGTACGGCCTTCCTAATCTAGTTTATGTTGTAATTTTTTGTCATTATTTTTTACCCATAAGATAAATGCTAACATTGTCAATCTGCGACTATAAATAGGTATGGCCTCCGCCTACACGGGTGTTACTCTGTCGCGAAGCTCTTTAAACCATTTTCAATAAAACATTACAAGAGAAAAACGAAGCCTTTATCTTTTAAACAGTATATATGAGGAAGTAATTCATAAATATTAAGTAAAAGTGGTAAATGATTAAAGGTTAAATTAAATAATGTAGAATGAACGAATTTGTGAAAAGACTAAAGATTTTTACGTAAGATGTGTCGAAGGTCGGTGATCGTCGGTGACGATCGACACAAGTCGGTGGCGGAGCTAATGACGTCACGCGGCTCAGTCGCCCGGCCCTCAACAGGTGCCACCCCGCCCTTGTGACGTCACCGATACTCCCCGAGTTACCCCGTGCCGCGCCACACGTGACACTGCCACGGTACATTTTATGATATCACTAATGTCTTTCTTCTTGCCGTTTTCCCAACTTTCTATTGTATAGTAACCTATTGATCTGGTTTATATGTTGTACAAACCAAATTCGTTTGTTTGTTTGTTTCTGATGGACATTCTGCTGTTGGCCCTAGCGGCCTTTACAGCTTTACGCGGACAGAAAGGCGAGCTTGGAATGCTCAGCCAGAGAAGAATTAAA
>DWPQ01002076.1:0-11132 GCA_018251795.1 Perichares adela | reverse complement strand
GAAATAAAATGAAATATCTTTATTTGTTTAAATGTGGTTATAAAGTTTGTATTTCACGGTATATGTCCCTCACATTTTCCACATGATGGCGCACAAATATTAAAGTAGTGAATAATTAAATAAAATGAAACTGAGAGGGTGCAGGTTCATAATCAATATTCAGTAGATGCTGGCTAATATCATTGCTTACACATCCCATTGATTGTAGATAAAATTGACGTAGATAAAATCTATTAATCTGTACTCATTTTCCTTCACGAAACT
The DNA here is from genome assembly GCA_018251795.1 of Perichares adela. Classification (NCBI taxonomy): domain Eukaryota; kingdom Metazoa; phylum Arthropoda; class Insecta; order Lepidoptera; family Hesperiidae; genus Perichares; species Perichares adela. Next base: position 10,868 of record DWPQ01002076.1, on the reverse strand, counting down.
TTCACACGTTTATGAATAGTAGATACTTCCGCGCTCTGAAAAAAGTGTAAGGCACGGCACGGTTTATGATTTTAGCTGTGGGGTTACTTATTCCTATGAATTACAAAGATGGTCATTAATTGCAATAAGTACAAAAAATTGCTAACCTCTTTCATACGATATTATATAGCTGAATAGATTAGACTCCTGGAACTGTTTTAACATCTCCGGGTATTTAAAAAGGAAAAATCAAAATAATCAAAAATAAAATCGCTTTTTCTGTATTTCTTTTATTAAAATTTTCATCAATTTCCAGGGATAAATGTATTCTGGTAATAATATAATGTTACAAATATATAAACCAAATGGACTAAAATATAATATGAAGTATATTGCGCAGTGGTTTAAGCGTGATATAATTTATGTCTGATAAAGAAAACAGTGTTTTTGCTCATAGTAACAATCTACACATCAGTTACGCCTCAGTTACAATTTTATTTTTATAGATTTCTACTAACCTTACCCATAGTTATTTAAAACACAATACGTCTTTTGATAAATAGATGAATGGCTGATAGATTTAGCGTCATGGGAATTACTTTGCGATTTAGATTCAAATGACTGATGCATAATAGAAGTTGCTACGTGAACTAAGCACAAAGGAACGGCGGATGTTACTTCTATTGATTGATTTTATTCAATACTCATAATTTACTAGTCGAGGATCAACATTATAGACAGACTAAATAGACATGCCCAATATAGGTCGAAGCGAATTAACTTCATACAGTTATTCTTTTGTTAAAATATTTTAATATTTTAACAAAAGAATACTCTAATAGACAGAATGCTAATTTAGAACATAAGAGAAAATATTTGACTTGTTTTGCTTGTTTAATGCGACCTATGATCTATGAAGTCCGCAAAACCATAGCGATAAGTAGGGCTTTTCGCGTACCCAACTTTTTTAAACACCCAGGTACCCCGTACCCGGATACATTGTTTATTTATATGGGAGAGCGAAAACACTATTTCTAGTTGCTATTGTGCAGATACTACTAAATTAGGATTGTTTATTGTTTGCGAATGTACAGACGTTACTAGTTTATGCAGCCAAAGTTCAAGAATAGACTGGGTGTGTCCTATAGTCAGTGTATTTATTGAAATTCGGTTGTTTCCCTGTTCTTTAGTAGGTCCGGCTCGAAGGACCAATATGTTTTTGCTTGTCGTCTAAAGAACTGATTGTTATTCATACGGGAGTACTGTACGAGCAATATTATTAGTGTTTTGGTGTCATGCCCGTGTTTTAGGCACAACGATAATATACGAGTATGAGACAAAGAGGGGTTAAATTGGATTGAAACTATCTAAACCGTGGAGAATTCCGAAAGTGATCATGACTTGTTATTTACAATGCAATACAAACATTATTTAATGTACACAGGTAGAAATATAAGGTAAATAAGAGATGGACTTCAACAGAAGGCGCTCTTATCACTATACAGTGGTCTGGGCCAGCCAATCTTTGGATAATTAATAGTTCATTCAATAGGTAGGGTGCACAGCTAAATTGAAAAAAATAGGACTCCAGAGTATAGGGAATCTAGTCTAATCTCTGCATTGTGGTACCTATCATCTGATCGGGAATCATTTAAGTGTTTGTGGACGAAGTCGTTGAAGACAGTCACTTTATTATATTAATGCATAGAAATTAACCAAATACTGTATAAATTAGGTTTTTAAATAAACAAATTGTGTATTCCAGACCTGGTTGTGGATGGCTTTATCACTCAGCTGTTTCTTCATCGACCTTCTGTGGCGGGTGTGTTCAAGGAACCGTGCGACTGTCCATATATTAAACGTAAGTCAATTCAATGTCAATTATTTAGAACACCAATGTTCACTTTGACGCAAATGGATCCCCGCTTTGTAATGGAGTCGTAAATCACATTAAAGTGCCATTACTGATAGGGGTTTCAATGTCGTGCGGAAAATCATATTAATTTCCTAATGGTTAATTGATCCTAACACACGTTCAGTGTTGAATCTACTTATTTACTTTTGATTCATTGCATACGGATTATTAATTAAGCGCTAAGTAAATTATATTGACTATAAATAATTTAAACATTGCCATGATATTACCTGTCGTCAATGTTGTAACACTTTTAATTTACAATATACAATAAGGACCCACTTATTCACTCGCTTATGTAACTCATATTTTTTTTTATTCTTCATCTTTTACCTTATTCATAATTAGGTACCTATATGAAAATAAATTTTATTGCAATAGCGTTACAAAGGATAGACATATCGATGAATTCACCCGGGGTTTCAAAGTTTTCGACATGTGCCGGATGAGCGCCGAGGGGGTTTTAGTGGCTAAGAACCCCAAATAACTACACAAAGAGTTCAAATATCTTCAAAATTTCACCCCGATACCAAAAAAGCGTTATACAAATGTATCGAAAAACATGGGAGTTACACATGAAAGAAAAATAAAAAATCTGTTAAATTGGTTGTCGAAGCTCCCTCTTTCAATTTGAATGAATGAAAATTATTTCAATTAACGCCTCATCGAACTGAAACGTATCAGTGCAATTTGGGCCAATAACGGATTAACTTATTTGCATAATCCTCTGATATGACTCAATTGTACAGTCACCGGATTATCTTAATTTATTTTTAAGAATTATGCAATGTGACCTATACTGCATATAAATTATCGTAGGAAACGAAATATATTTGGAATTTCGCGTGCGAGAGTAATGGTATCACCTCAATTGAAAATGATCAATAAATACGTATAAAGTATTTATTCTCATAAACACTAAAGTTCATTTACAAAGAAATTTGGAAAAAAAAGTAAAATGATTCCTCTGGAGCTTAAAAGTAAAAAGAAAAAATGTAAAAAACAAACAAAGGTACAACTCACTAATTACTTGGGAAGTCTATAGTTACTATTCTAGTTTATAGTTACCAATATGTTTTTAGGACATCACGTATACTTTTATTTGTTTTATTGTTTATGTTCTCGCTGTGAACCAGTTTGTCTGTTTTAAGGTAACACACATGCCGGGCCGGACGCTCAGCATCACCCTGAGCTGTCCTCACGATAAATTCATGTGTCTCAAGGGACAGTACATCTTGATCCAGTGCTTAGACATATCAGTATTGCAGTGGCATCCGTTTACTGTTGTTAAGGTATGTTTATAGTTAAAGGGGGATCCGAGGTGGAGGGGGGATCAGGGGGGCCATGACTCCCCCTGAGCTCAGTCTGGGACTTAGTCGGATGCTAGTTAATAATATTATTATATGTGACGTATCATCTCATAAGATGTGGTGATGATTTTCTCTCTCCGTTTCTTTTCTTTCATGACATAGGGCCTCCCCGAATCGGCAAAGTAATCGAATCGGCAAAGTAATGGGCATAAGTGATACTTATATGAATAAATAATTTTGAATAGAATTAAAATATTTTAATGTTCACAGATTCCTACATGCACACAAAGAGATTTTGTCATTTGGATGAAAATAAAAGGAGATTGGACAGAGGCTTTCGAGAACTCACTGGTAGATAAGGGATACCATAATTTAAGGTAACATTAATTACAACCCATAGCTTTTTCACTGCTGAAGACGGGTCTCATATACGTTTTAAGAGCATCGTCTACCACGCTGGCACGTAGATTGACAGACTTTCCACCTCAAGAAGAAAATTATGGGAATTTCACAGAGGAAACCTTCACCGAAGTAATCGACAATGAATTTCTAACCAAGCACATATATATTTTTCAATTAAAGGTGCCTGTTAATTCTTTTTCAAACTCCTTATTTGGGAGATCAACGTTCAAACCACCAGGCTATCACTGCTGACTTAGCCTAAACTTAAGTTTTAAGCTAAGAGAGTTTTCGTATTAATAAACGTTACTTTGACACAGCCTAAGCTCAGGTTTATTGTATCTTGAATGCACAGTTTTGGTGAGTTATTTAAATCTTACACTAATAACCGCACAAAAATTGTCCATACTGCATACCACACGAAACTCTAAGATACGAGTAAGTCTAAACGCGTTATAGATTTAACCCTAAGTTGCCCTTTTGTTCATGCACTTTGTAAGGTGTAATATAGAATAAATATATGACACTAATAAAGGTGCTCCATTTCAGTGTACTGGTAGACGGTCCATTCTCCAGTCCTATGGAGGGAGCGAGTAACAATGATGTATCGTTGTGCGTGGCCGCAGGGGTTGGAATTACTCCGTTTGTGGCGATCCTAAACGATATTTATAGGTATGTTATTAAATTGGCGCAAAATAACTATTAAGAACATTGTAGATTTTATTCCTGATTAACTTATCTATTCGTACTATATTTCGTTAAATAATAATTGGTTTGTAATAGAAATATTTTTGCTTAATTTCTGTTAATTCAATTGTCTCCCAAAGTCCTTTCATATTTAATAATTATACCACCAATTCGTATTTAAATCTTAGTTTCTTTTCATCTGTAGATGTTCATAATTTTGGCATTATCGATTCACAGTGGAATCAATAAATCTTTTCAGAAACCCCAGAAACCGTTTTCCGGGAAGAATACATCTCATTTGGATCGTAAGAAGAGAGCAAGAAGTCACATGGCTAGCGGACTTAGTGAACAGAACAATCGCTGAACTGAGACATGCAAATAGGCCAGATAGGCTTCATTTAGAATTTTACGTTACCAATTCAGAACAAATTGAACCTAAATCTGTAATAAATAACGATCAGAATGCTCTAACACACACTGTAGTGGTTGACGAGAAGGGAGATTTAACGCACATTTTAACAAGAACAGACCATAACGTAGGTAATGACGAAAAAATGACTCTGTTGACGCCACAAATGAAGAGGAGCACATATGTGGATGTTAGTTTAAATCCTAGAAGGAATATAGATAAAGAAACTGTTGACAATAATTGTGATATAGCTAGGAATTATCCTCTGGTAGGATGCAGGATGAGGCGAGGCAGGCCTCATTGGGATCGGGTCTTTGGATACTGGGTGCATTTATACCCGGGGTAAGAAGATTTTTCGATTATTTAGTTTGTTAAGATGTAGAATAATAGTCACGCCAGGGCTGACATCGAAACGTTGCACTCGGAAGGGATGCAGTGAATCAAATTTCCGACTCCGACTGTGCAACTGAAAGTTATAAAAATATGTTTTAAGGTTGATTTTACATGGAGATAGATGCCATGGACACCGTGTAAAACATTTCCATTTTTTAAGAGTATCATTGCGATTACATAGAATACATTTATTATGTCAAAGGGCGACAATGGAGAAGACGGGCCACCTGATAGTAATTCTAGTGCTAAGTCTAATATCTAGTAGATATTACATTATAATATAATTTTTCCCTTAGCATTGGGAGAAAATTTAATTGTTAATGATGAGATGTTGCAATTCCATAATTAATAGAAACCGTAAGTAATTTTGATTCTCAAAGAAATGTCTATATTTATTTTATTTCAGACAAAACCTAAACTTGTATTGCTGTGGACCAAAGAAATTAGTAAAATTGTTAAGAAGCAAGTGCAAATACACTTCAAGTGCAACCAAAACCAAAATAACCTTCATTCATGAAGCCTTTTCCTAGCTTTGAGTGTATTCACTGACTGATAATAAAATAAATATTGTGTTAATCACGTTTGTTTTTATTCTTGACCTCACCATTAAAATATGCACGTAAAACATATACAACCAATCCATATAGGCAGATTTAACACATTTTTGAGAACATTACGAAAAACTTCACGATGTTCCTTCCTCGAAACAAGACTAAGTGATAATTCGTTTCTAATATATTTTGATTTGATTTGAATAATTGCAGGTACCGACGTGGATTCGAACTCGAACCCCTTTTCGTTAGCGAGACTGACGTTCAAATCACTAGGCTTTCATAGTCTAGCTAAATATCTACTAAACACTTAATCGATCATAAAAGCAATTTTAATGTAGTACTTTTATAAATCACCAAGTATGAGGATATTACTGATTCAATCATATCATTATATTATTAACGTTAACCTCAGCGTACTTTAAACTTTTACCTACTTTTTAACTTAAATGACTTGAAGTCTTTCTAAGTATTTGATTATCGATGACCACGTCAGTAACATTTTAACCGTCATTTGTTTGCAATTCGTCAACTTAAATGATGAATCTTATCGCCATCTTAGACGGAAAGATTCTTTCCCGGAAAGATTTTTTTCTTTTTAATTTAAAATGTTTATATTACCTGGGTCTATGGCCAGAAGAAGAATGGCCGAAAAGACGTTTATTCTTTTACAGAATATATGAGGTAGTACTGTTTGTTATGCCATTTAACTTCATGATTTTAACTGCTGTTGGTACGTATGAGAACAGAAACAATTTGGTCATTCTGTTGTCCAATCTCGATAAAACTCTGGTGGCCTACAACTTTGTTCTGAAGACGTTCTTCTTTCTGTACAAGCGCAGGCAGCTAAACATTCTCATAACAGAGATAAAGCATTCAGGAGACAAAGTGTCTAAGGAGAGGCAAAGATTGATGGCACTGCATGTCATTGTCGTCACAATTCTATCAACAGCTGTTGTTGGAGCATTTAGTCTTCTTAGCCAATTTAAAGAAGAATTGCCCGTCGAAGCTTGGATGCCATTTGATGTAACCAAAAACAGAATGAACTTATTCTTAGGTCTTCAAATTTTGGCATCATCTTTTATGGTTTGCATGTTCCGAAACTTTTTTATCCAGGGCATTGTGTGTAGTATTATAATGTATTTGTGTGACCAGTTGATAGAAGTGCAAGAGTCTATAAGGAATATTAAGTTTTCAAAGGAAACTGAAGCTTTCGTCAGAAATAAGTTTAAAGAAATTATAAAGAAGCATGTGCGGTTGATGAGGTAGATAGGAATTTATATTACATCATGCTTTTTTTACAGTGTAGTCTTCGTACCGATGGACTGAATTTATTATTTGCAGGTATTCCAAATCATTCACTGATATTTTCCAAGAATTCTTTTTCATCCAGAATTTAGCATTTACAATCGAGTTATGCTTGAATGCGATTATGGTGTCAGTAGTGAGTATAATTGTACTAAAATAATATTAGTCTATCAATCTATGACATTAAGTATAAATCTTTACATAGTTTCCATTCCAAATGGGACTTTATCTCCCTTAGACAATCAACCTCACACATATTTTTCGTTGATCATTAATTACGTTTCTTCAGGTCGGACCGGCTGAGAAAACACTGTTTGCAAGTTTTTTGTCGTTCTTATGTCTTGCTCTTTTTAACGCGTATATATTTTGTTACTTAGGAAATGAGCTGATTATACAAGTGAGTATTGTTTGTGTCGTTAATAATGTGTGACATCGATTTGCGTTAGAAGCAACGCTTATTATGTATTTTGTGATGAAAGATGGTTACAAATATATGAACATATGTGTATGCTTATTCTAAGGACGCAGCAAAAGTACAGAAAACTAATTATAATCCTATGCGTACGCGCACGCTCTTTGTCGATACAATCGTCTTTTGTGATTAATCACCGAAGCACCGAGCTTGAGCAACTTAAGTTGGCAACAAATTTATATTAGCGTAGTATTATTATGTAGAATGCGCAAATTGCTTTGCCCAACAATTGCTTCGCTTCAAAACGAATTAATGCCTATTTATACTTTTTATAAATTAAGCATTTGAGCCTAACGTTATACGTGCCTATTTATAGAGTGGAGGAATAGCTCTGGCGGCGTATGATTCAGAATGGACGTCGTGGCCAATCGATATGCAAAAAGATTTGTTAACCATGATACGAATGGCGCAAAAGCCGCTTAGTCTTAGTGCTGGTGGCATTGCCGTAATGTGCATTCAGACGTACAGTCAGGTATTATGTTTAATGATGTAATTAGTGATAGGCAATAATATTTTGTAAGTTGACTGAAAAAATTATTTAAAAAAAATAGCAATTATTTCAAATATTAAATATGTGTTAATTAGCTTTCCACTGAGGTATTCCCGGGCGCATGAAATGGGTTTCTTCAAAAAAAGGTGTGAAATCAACTCTCACTCAGGTCCGGCGTTATATTGCCGTTGCAGGTGCCTCTGGTCTTGCTAATGCTCATAGGCAAAGCTGATCAATTACCATCAGGTTGCAAGTCTAGCTTATAAAAAAACGTATTATTAAAAACAGAAAAGTATACTTCTTTTTTCTACTTTTTGTTATTGGCGAGCTCATAAAATTAAATTGTATAAGTATAACCCATTTCCTACGGTCTGAGACATACGAAAATTTTTAACCATATCTAGACCCGATTGTATATTGTAGTGACACAATATGTTTGATTTTTAGTTTTTTATTTTATTTTCATTGTCTAATCTGTCATTTCTTACTTTCAGGCTCTCTACAATGCTTACTCTCTTTTTGCTGTTTTGAATGATATGGTTGAATAGTTTTATGATTCACATTAGTAACCCATCCTGGCTTCGCTTCAGTAAATAGCACCTACCTACCTGTATAAATCAACTTCATGTTTGCACCATATTATTTTTATCATATCAGTTTTATTGGTACAGTTTCATGTTTGAAAGAATTAGAAACATGTGATTTATTTTAACAGAACGACAAGCTTTGCGGTAACAAGTAGACACAAAAAATAAAAGAAAAGTAGTTTGGCTGTATCGGTAGCAAAGTTTACCTATGCTACGAAATTTAAAAAAACATTGCACAATTCGACCTTCTTACTATTTCATTTATTGGTACAGATTATAAATTAACTGCTCTATATATATTAATCAAAGGATAGATTTATTTTTTAATTTTGTAAATAAAGTCTGTTGTTAATTTAAGTTTTATATGTATAAGACTTGCACTAGTTTTTTGTAAAAATCCAGCTTGTTAAAGAATCGTTATTTAAAGCTACGTTTTAACTTTATGTTTGATAAAACGGGTTAGCAATGAAACATAAATGAATCCAAGCTTGAAGCTTTTAACGGGGTCAACTGCGATTTTAAAGATTGAAAGTGAAAAAGTTATTATGATGTCATTCAAGCAGGTAATCATAATCATATTTTAAAACTATAAATCTTGTAGTAGAGTAAGTCAAATTTTGAGTAGTAATCAGTCATGACGCCGTCCATAAATTCTAAGACTACAATTCCAGTTCAAGATACAGGTAGAAGAAAAAAGAATAAAGGAATAACCAAAAAAGGACGAAACAGAGCTAAAAAGACAAAGGTTTGTTTCAATATAAAGAAAGATTCACGACCTTCGACAGACCATAAGTGACAACTGCAGCTAGTCTTAGATCATCCATCGATATCAATATGGGTATGTTTATACGCATCACGCATTGACTGTACTCGCAACTGAGAACGTTATGGATAATAATAATATGAAGTTGGCCGTTCTTTTATTTGTACCTTCATCGATTCTACACATTTATCACACATAAGATCAATGAATTTTCATGTTCTATGTTTATTTTCGTCTAGTCCAATCCTAACTATTAGTCGTTCGTGGTGGTATGAGTTTTTACCTGCCTGGATTCCTTCGTTGGCACCACCAGCACCGTTCCTTCTAGCATCAACCGTGAAATGCTTCGATGTATTTCGGCTGTACTGTTTCAGATCCAATGACAAGCGAGTCTTTTTCACTTCCTTTTTTTCTGGCAATTTAGAGTCAGCAATTACTTTCGGTTCTACGGACGTCTATTGATATTAAATATCTCCATATTTGTCAATGTCCCTATAACAAGATCAGGCTTTTGTTTATTGTTATAGTTATTATAGTTTGATTTATAAAACATTTACATACGACGTATAAATTACAGAAAGCGAGAGGAAGTAAGCTACGAATAATATGCCCCATCTGTTTGGAGTTCCTTTCTGTAACATCGGTGTCTTCAACTATTTGTGGTCATGTGTTCTGCACCAGCTGTATTGAAAAAGCTTTATATCACGTGGGATCTCGTTGTCCAATTTGCCGAATGATGTTACGTGGCACTAAATACCACTCCTTGTATTTAGATGTAAATACGAATGTGTAATTTTTTAAATAACAGCAACCTGTTAAAATTTTGTAAGTGTCAAAATGGGTAGGTACTTGTGGAATATAACGCTGAAGCACATTGTTTTTTTGTTAATAACCGATTCTCGATTAGATTAGTAACTTGGTGACCAGTGGTCTGTGACCATCGTATCAGTTGTCGGCCAAGAACTTTACGGTGTACCCATAACTGTTTCTTTCTAGCATTGCAAACAAAATAAAAAAGGTTAAAATATTACCCGGTAGAATTTAGGACAAATGGGAATTAGTTCGCTATGTTTGTTATGTATGTATGTTAAGCTTATTCGGTATGTACAACTTTACAACGATTTACGAACACCATCTGGATTAATTTGGAGGGTCCAGGACCCAGCGAACTCTAACACGTGCATCTGGCGCTAGTGCTTCGTCTCTTGTTATCTAAGTAACAATAACAGGGCACGCTTCATTTAAAACAAGGAGGGAGCCGCTTTTTTATTATGCTAGATCTTGAGGAATGCTGTTTTCAGATACAGATCCAAAATAATGCTTCACAGTACTATATTTATTTACATAATATTAATACATTGGAGTACTTGGTTCTGTCTTTTTTTTGGAAATACCGGTTAAATCAGTCGAGAGTGTGCAAACGCCTTAATTACCCGAGTTATTTTGTATGGTAAGCATATAATACTGCAACCTATAAAGAAAGGAAATATTAAAATACGTAAGTGTGCCAATTTTCTCCTGCTTACCTGTAGGGCACTAAAGGGAGGTCTACAATTTTATGCCTAGAACACGTCAGTTGATGTTTTAACCTACTCTATGAGTTGA
>DWPQ01002075.1:0-11132 GCA_018251795.1 Perichares adela | reverse complement strand
TATACTTTTAGTAATTCTTCAGTGTCATCATAATTGAGGTTTATAAGCCAGTTGATAACCAATTGTTTAGCTTCTCTGCTGTTACGTATGGCAAGGTCTTTAATAACTTTACTTGCATTATTATATAATAATGGGCCAAGAAAAGTTTGATGACTTTGGGCTAGTTTGGTGTTACATTTTGGTTTATTAAATACTCTATCTTTTCTTCTTTTGTTCCTTGGTAATGTATATTCTGCGAAAGTTGACATTTTATGCTGTTTAAGAATTAGGTTTAAGATGTATAGCTGACGTACTGTCAAAACTTTACAATTTTTGTATAGTTCCCATGTTGGAAACTTAATTGGTCGAAAAGTAGCTACTTTAAGTACTGCTCGTTGAGCACGTTCCAATGCAAGCATATTTGTTCTACTTGCTCCACCCCACGAAGCAATACCGTAAGTCAATATTGATTTGCAAAGAGCATCATAAACATTAAATATGAGTTTGTGGTCTGCCACTTCACGAAGGTGCTTGAAGACAAAAATAAGTTTTCGAACCCTATTACATAGTGACTCAATTTGTGGTTTCCAATTCAACTTGTGATCTACAATCACTCCTAGATATTTGGTATGTGTGACGCATTGCAGCTTTGGACATTTGCAGTTGATTGTATCACAGTTTGAATGAGCTATTATATCTATTTTAGGGCTTCTAACTCCTGAGTTCGTAAACGTCATAAAACTTGTTTTATTTATATTTAGGGAGAGTAAGTTGTCGCGCAGCCACTGAATCACTCTTGTCAACCCTTGCTCAGCAAGAGTCTTAACCTCATTCCAAGTTTTACCGACAAAGACCAGTGCAGTATCATCAGCATATGAGAAGATTTTTCCACCTTTTAAATTCAAGTTATACAGATCATTCACATATAGGAGGAATAAGATTGGTCCTAACACGCTGCCTTGCGGTACACCGTAAGTGACAGGTTCATCATCACTGATTATGTCATTTATTTTGGTTCTCTGCGTCCTACCATTTAGGTAATCCTCGAAAAGGCGTAATGGATTACCTCTTATTCCAAAACATTCAAGTTTCTTCACAAGAATGGGTAAAGAAACAGTGTCAAAAGCCTTTGCAAGATCTAGAAAAATCCCTATAACTTTATTTCTTTTATCTAATTCAGTGACAATCAGTGTAGTAAGTTCTGATACAGCATCTTCGCTTGACCTACCTGCTCTAAAGCCAAACTGCGACGGTGAAAGTATATTATATTTATCTAGGTAAGATGTTAGACGTTTTTTAATCAGTTTTTCCAAAATTTTTGACATTGAAGGCAGGATAGAAATTGGCCTGTAGTTTTCTACATTATCTTTATTACCCCCTTTATAGATTGGAGCAATAATGGTGGTTTTAAAAATTGTTGGGAAAGTGCCAGTAGACAAGCTTAAGTTGCATATGTGTCTTATGATGGGTACTAACGTAGACGCCGATTGTTTTAACACTTTTGCTGGGATACCATCAAAGCCAACCACAGAGTCTTTCTTTAATCCTTGGATTAGGCTAAAGACTTCTTTGTCAGTAGTTTCCATCAAACTAATAGAATTTATTTGAGATGGAAGTCGTTCTCGCATTTCAATAGATTCGTTACATGATTTGTTTATGTTTTTCGCTAAATTATTACCTACGTTTGCAAAATATTTGTTGACATAATTTATAGAATTTGTAGCATTTTCTAAAATATTTAATAAGTTATCGTTATTTATTTTATTTTTTATTGTATATGTTATATTTCTAATTGTATCCCATGTCTTCTTTATATTATTTTTGTTCTTTTGTAATTGTGATTTAAAATGTTCTAATTTAAGGTTTTTTAACAAATTTGTGCAAAAATTCCTATATCTAGTGTAAGTCAACTTTAATATTTGGTTATTCGGGGATTCTCTTAAACGCAAATGCATTCTATCACGGTTTTGTATACAGCGAAGTAGGCCCAAAGTTATCCAGGGTTTTATTAGTCGGTGTTTATTTGAAGGTTTGAAGATTCGTGTATTGGTTTTTATGATTTCGAATAAATGATGTGTAAGAAGTTCAGTTGATACATTAGTATCAAAAGACTTTAAAACGTTTTCAAAGTTTAATGAGTTTATTTGTTGGGCAATTTTATCGAAATCAGTTTTTTGAACTAAATTCACACTATTGAAATTTGTACATTTATTTTCTATACTTAAAATAACAGGACAGTGATCAGTTATATGTGTATTAAGAACTATTGTTTTACACTGAACATTGGATTTTAGCATAACGTGATCTAAGCATTTGTTTTCTCTAGTTGCAATATTGTGACTAGGCAGCAGCCCATGGTAAGCTGTTAGTTCTAGGTAGCTAGCAGAATTTCTGTCCGTGTTATTGGGATGTATGTCAATGTTTAGATCTCCCATTATACTTAGAATTCTGTATTTTTTGTTTAATGTTAGGATTTGATCCAGTGAATGAAGAAATATGTCAGTGTTTAAAAACGAGGGAGATCGATATATTGCAATTATTGCAAGAGAAGTACCTAGCTTTATTAATAGGCAATTCGACTCACAAAAATCGGGCTCTTCTATCGTTATGTTTAGGTCTTTTTTTGAAAAAACAATGATTCCACCATTTTTATTAATGCAGTTTTTAGTGTGACCTACACTGTAGTTTTCAAGAATTGGGAACGGTCTATTGTTGTCTATCCAGCATTCTGTTAAAATTATGAGATCACACTGAAAACCCAGTTGATACAAAAGCAATTCTAGAGCTGCCATGTTCATATTAATGCTTCTGATGTTCATCGAAAATACATTTATTGACCGGTAATTAGTGAATATATGAGACTTACATGATTCTGGTTCACATATTTTGGCTCTCGCTACAGAAAAGTTATCTATAAGATGGGACAAATCATTTTGTTGGAATTTATCCATAATTATTTTTGCATAAATATATGTATAATATAAGGTCTCTATCGGTTGCAAGACTAAGGATGTTCTCTTTCATGCAAGGCTCAATTAAAGTCTTTTTTAAGTAGGTGCTAAATATAGCGAACATGTAGCGGCTTGTAAAAATATTTTTTTGTATGTAAGAATTGTTATTAAAGTGTGTTTTTACTGTGTCTTTTTTCCAATACCAATGTATTTTGTAGATAAAAATGTATATTAAATTGTGTATGTGTGTGTGTATTTTGTTAAATTTGTATAGTGTTATCATGTAAGTTTTAAGTTTAGTGGAAGGTATGTTTAGTGTTAAATTGTTCCGAATTGTATTATTAGTAAGTTTAAGTGTTGATGGATCTATAATTATTACATAAAAAAATTCTAAAATACATAATCTAAGGGCACTTCGTATGTTTATGAGTTTTTTTGTTTAAGTTCTTCAAGCTGCTGTTCACTTGTAATAACAATCGGAGTTCCTCCTTCGGTCTTACGGAGAAGAATTCTACCATTATTTGTCCAACAAAATTCAAACTTACAGATTTTTGCTGTATCTCTCGCTAGAAAATATAGTCTTCTCGTTTTAGCTGTCAGAAATTCGGACACAAATACTGGATACTTAGTTCCCGGTAAGCCTAGATTGTTTGTATTCAATTTGTCTGTCGGGTAGCTGTTATTAAATTTTTTAACTGCTAGGAGGGTATTCGCTTTTATAATGGTAGTGGCAAAATCAACTACAATAGGCCTGTCTCCGTTTGGCTTGCGTTTTAAGCGATATACATCCTTAATCGCATGCGGTTGTGGTTCCATCTTTATTTTCGAGTTTAATTTGTCCATAATCGCATATAGGTCTTGTTTTGTCTCTTTAGGCTTAGCAGGAATTCCTCTTATTTCGAGGCAAGTACTTCTAGCGTACCTTTCCGATTCCTCGACACGGTTTTCTAGATTATGGATATAAAGTTCACGGTTGGACCTTTCACTTTCTAATGTTACTATACGTTCATTCATTTCTTCACATTTGCTTATATAAAAGTCTAAAGATTTTTGAATTTCTAAATTTGTTTTTCGTATTTCTGCTACTTCAGAAAGTACCTTCGCCAACATCGACAAGATTTCTGTCTGATCCTCTGATTTCTGTGTGGTTTTCGAGGAAGGAGAACTATTTGGTCTTTGACGTTTGGAACGCGGGCCGGTCGTGGGCGAAGATTTGACAGATTTCTCTGGTGTTGTTACTTTCGGTGGTATGCGTTGCATATTGTACAAACAATATCGACGTCCACTTCACACAGTGTTGTTGTGATTCAAACTTAGGTTGGACGGTGAGCGTAGCGCAGCGAAAAAGTACTAGGCGCACATGAACTCAAGGATATGCTGTACTAACCGGAACGTAAGTAGTGGGCACGAGCGGCGATTGATGCTTCTCCCCTTGGGCGGCGCGTGCGCAGTCTTGGGCGGGACTTGCTTCACCTTATCTACTCGCATTGGCCGGTGGGCGGTGCTTACTCCTCGTACTAGGATAGCAGCTGCGGTGACTAATTAACACATCTCCTTTACGTTTATGCACTCCTATTTTATTACTTCAATTAAATTTTGAATTTTAATTAAATTAAAATAATACTAGAAATGTCGTGGAGATTGGATACGTTTACTCTGAATCGAGGTCCGGGGGGAAGAGCTTATGATTATTCCAACTTCATATAACTTTTGGTTTTCTACCATCATTCATCGCCATTTCCACATATTGTCACCATCAACCCGAGTAGAGAAGATATTATTATATTGTTAATTTATATAACTCAGCTTTAAGATTACAGTAAGAAAAACCTGGAAAATTATATATACTTTTCAAATTTATATATCCGCCCAGAACCTAAGTTGAAGGGCACCGAGCCTCTCCCCCGAGTGCAAGGTACCGGGTTCGATTCCGGGACGAAATAAAACATTTCTCTGCTTGATGAAAAATGTTCATTGTTACAGAGATCATTGCCGCCATACCTGCGCTCCTCCACTGAGACAGTGAAGATGTCGCACGAATTCGCGAGGAACATTCGTGATAGGTAAATATATACGTTCGAACAACAGCAACGCCATGAAAATCTCGCAGCCATATTAAATACACGGTGAGAAAATAACATGTAAAGTCGTTTCAGCCAAAGCTCGAGTGTATCGGGCAGTCCGCCCCCGCTGCCGCCCAAGGCCACGTGTCACAGCGCCGCGCCGCCCAGACCGCCGCCCATCGACGACCATCACCTCGCTGAAGGTAAACAGATTTACCGACCTACCTCTGACATGGGTAAACGTCGACTATCGCACGATACCAAGTAGGGCCGACGCCTTCACATAGCCAGAATGAAATCTGCAGCGAACTCCTACACAATTAAATCAAATGTGATGGTTTGTGGCGACAACACATTATGTTATGAACCGATTGTATGTTTCGGTTGCAGGTCACAAGCTCGAGATGTTGCGAGCCAAGTCCGAGAGCGCGGTCCGGGAGAAGCCGAAGCTCCCGGTGACGAGCGACCTGGCTAGGAACGACTCTCTCAGCTCGCTGAGCCTCGATTCGTTCGGCTCCACCGACCGGGAGATCTTCGAGGAGACCGTGAAGGCCGGCCTGTCCAGCGTGCACCCGAGGGCCAAACCACCCGCTGACGCCAAGGGCAAGGCGCACTCGGCGGAGAGGCCCAGCGAGACGGCACGGCACGGCAGGCAACACAAGTCGCTCGACCGCAGCGACAAGATCGCACAGCACCGGCCCAGGACCCGCGACCCGGAGTTCGAGCGGAACCTCGCGTCGGGCGCGTACGACCTGAAACCGGGCAGGAGGCGGCTCGAGGAGGGCGGCCCGATGACGCGGTCGCCGTACTCGTACCACGGGGACGTCGGCGGGTCGCTGGCGCACCACTCGCGCCACCGCCGCGACGGGCCCCCCAGCCTGCCGGGCCGCTTCGACCGGAGCGACTCGCCGAGCTCCATGAGCAACGAGTCGTTCGGCTCCACGGACAAGGAGGTGTTCGAGCGGTGCGTCCGCGCCGGGATGGCCAAGCCGCGGCGGCGGGACGACCGGCGGGAGCGGGGCCGGAGCGACGACAGGTCGGAGCCGCGCCGCCGGGGCCGCCGGGCCGCCGGGGACGGGAAGGACGCGCTCGAGCGCATGGCCGGCGAGTACGGCCGCGAGCGGGCACTGCTCGAGGAGGTGATAGCGCGCGGAGCGCGGGGCTCCCAGCCAAAAAACGTCCCGCCGCCGCCTGCGGAACTCGCGGCCGCAGGCGAGCGCGCCCCCCTCGCGCGAGACCTTCCGCCTGGCTCTGACGATGCCCCCGACGCTCCCGCAGAGGCGGAAGGATCCGACCCTCGCTCGGATCCGAGCGGCGGGGAGGCTCCGGTCGGACCGGGAGACCTCTCCGACCACGTAACCGACCCCGACGATTCCGCCATCGACGTGGATCCCGTCCGCTCGGAGGTGCTCGTAGTGCTCGACCGCTCGACCGAGCCGACCGCGGTGGACTCCGGCAACACGACCCTCGAGTGTAGCGACACCGTCGAGATGGAGCGCTCCAACGAGTGCCTCGCGCCGCGCTCCCTCAACACCACCGTGGAGTCGGAGAGGGACGAGCTGAACAGGTCGAACGAGTCGTACGCGGAGGTGCTCGACGGCTCGTGGAGCGACGAGATGCCGCAGACGGAAGCGGCGCTCGCCCGGCCCCGGCACACGATGGAGTGGACCGACATCAGGGTGGAGCCGTTCGAGGCCGCCCTCCCCGACGACGTGTCCAAGGCCACGGACACGTGGAACGACAACACCTGCCCCGACGACGTGACTTTCCCCACCATCAGCGGCTCCATTGTGGTGTCGTCGTTCAGAAGCGAAACCGCCGACCCGACCGCGACCCTCCCCGACCTGCTGGAGAAGAGCGAGGTCCCCGCCGGCCTGGCGAGGCCCGACCTCATGGACCAATTGGATGGCAAGATCGATGGAGTATTGGACGGGGTGGAAGCTCCCGGGTACGCCTCCATCGTTATCGAGGACGGCGAGCACAAGTTCGATTCGATCGTGTCGTCCGCCATCGAGAAGGAGGCGGCGCGGCTGGCCGCCCAGCTCAAGAGCTCGCACTACGGCATGGAGATGAGCGTGACGTCGCTCACGTCCCTGGATCTGGACAACGTCAAGCCGCCCTCGAACCTCGGCAGCCTCCTCTCCCTCAGCGTGTCCGGCCAGTGGGAAGATTCTGCGGCGCTCGTTTCTAAAAAGTCCCAAAAGAGTCGAAAGAAGTCCCTCCCCGCTGCCCTGATGGTGAAGCGGGCGCTGAGCAACTCCGTCCAGCACGGGAGCTCGGAGCACCTCGACAGCATGCCGCTCAGTTTCCTAGACAACGTGAAACCGCCTTCGGAAATGGAAAACATCGACATGGAAGGCAGCATGATCTCGGTGTCCAGCATAGTGTCGGAGGTGGCCGACGTCCGGGGCAAAACTCCAGTTATTTTCGACTTCAAGCAGCCAATTCAGGACTTCCCTCTCTGTAGCAACTTTAACGTCTTCCACGACTTGGATAAGGTCAACCCGCCATCGCTCTTCGACGAAATGGCGGAGTCGACCCTGGAAGCGGAACAGACGACCGCGCAGGAGGTGTACGACGACTGCGTGTCCAACACGCTGAACGTGGTGACCGACATTCCTTCGGGATCAGAAAATTGCACGCCCCTCCCCTCCGACATCAGTAGCGTGGAGTCTACGCCCAAGAGACAGAGGGATCCCAAGTATTTAACGCCGAAGGAGAAGCGAAACGCATCGAAATATAGATACCAAACCTATACGATAACCGACAACGCGTCCGACCGGGACGTGGTTCTGCAAGTGGAATCGGAGGAGTTCGCGACGTGGACGAAGTCCGACAGCGACCGATCCGACGACTACGTCACCGCACATTCGGAGACCAAGTCCAAGCGGAAGCTGAGCGCAAAGCAGAGACGGATAGAGGATCGAGCTAGGTACCAAACTCAAACCGTCGACATCCAGAACATTCTCGCGCGGGAGCCTCCCTCGCCGAATCCGGACCCGCACCTCGAGAGCCTCAAGCGGCGGCTGGCGGCTAAGAAGACGATGAAACAGAAGCGCGTCGAGGACGCCGAACGGTTCCGGACGAGAACGCTCAGCGAAGACATTCCCCCGTCGCCGACCTTCGTGACCAAGGACGCCAACTTCGAGAACGTCGAAACTACCACCGGGTACGACAGCCTGTCGTCCAACGAGCCCACCCACCAGCAGGTGGACGACCGGCCCGGCGACGACGTGTTCAGGGACGGCGACAGCGGCCACCACGAGGACGACTTCGAGCTCAACTCCACGCAGATGAAAACGTACACCAGGAGCTTCAGGAACTACCTGCCGGTGATCGAGAGCCCGGCCGCCGTCGACATGTGCGTCGTCAACAACCTCAAGAACATCGAGATGACCGCCTCGTACCGGCGGGGCAGCGGCGACGGAGACAGCGCCGTCGACGACAAGCACTCGGAGTCCGAATCCGAGTCGGCCCGCGCCAAGCCCAAGCCGAAGATCACCAAGCCCGACCCTAGGGACGAGAGCCCGGACTCCGACTCCGGAGACAAGGAGCCGGAAGCGGCGAAGGCCGTGCGGGGAAGAAAAAAGGCCGCGTACGTCTCGCCCTATCGACGCAGCGCTCCCGTCAAGAAACCGACGTTGGCGCCGACGAAAACCATTCCGAAATCGGCTCCGCCCAAAACCGCAAACCCCAAAACTCCCGCGAGTGCCAAACCGCAACCGAAGGCGGCCGCGGCGAAACCGACCAGCGCGAGTACGTCGCCGAAGAAGACGGCTCCGAACAGGTCCCCGAGTAAGACGCTCGGTGCCGCGCAGCAGAAGGCCGCGGCCAAGCCGCTGCCTCTCGAGAGACAGGGGACGTTCACCAAGGAGGACAGCACGGTTCCGGCGAAGGACCTGCCCGTTCCGGACAGGAAGACCGTTCAGAAACTGGTCGCGCCGCCCAAGCCCAGCACGTCCCCCTCCCGCCTGCCGCAGCTCAACCGCGCCGGACGCCCGCCGGTCGGCAAGCCGGCGGCCCCCCAACCGAAGCCCGGTAAGCCGGCGGCAAAAAAAACCCCCGAACCCTCCATGAGGAACTCTCCCTCGAACCACAGCTTGCAGAGTAACGACAGCGGCAAGACGATAGTGCTCGCGCGCGGCTCGCGGCCCGGCAGCACGTCCAGCGTCAACTCGGCCTCCTCTTCCAAGACGAAGGACGTGGAGAGCAAAATAGCCAACCTGTGGAAGAAGACCGACGCGAAGAAGACCGCCGGCAAGAGAGTGTGGATCGACAGCGACAAGACCGAACCGCCGAAGCTCATCCGGAGCTCCACTTTCGAGGGTCAACCGAAGCAGAGCCAACTGCAGGCCCCGAAGCAGAAGTCCGCCATCGGCATCAGGGTGTCACAGATTCCAAGCTTGAGGCCGAAGTCCACGACGAGCAAGCCCCCCGGCCAGCAGGGGGGCGCCAGGAAGCCCACCACCTCGAGGGTGTTCGCCAAGAAACCGATCAACAGCCAGGTCGCCTCTTGAGAATTTCCGGGTCACAAGATTTTTTTCTATTTAGTTATATTTTTCAGATGATTTAGTGATTCGTGCATAATTTCTTTCTTGTGCAATAAATTATATGATTTGATATATCGATCAAAGTTGTGATTGCGGCCGACCACAGTAAATATAACGGAATGTAACGCGAACGAATGATTGTTATGGACTCGTGAGCATAATTATTACATTTATGACAGTATTTTATGATAAATAATTCGTCCTATGTTAAAACTCGTTCTCAAATAATAGTTATGACTTTAAATTGACTATCAATTATTGATTTTAATTATATAGGTTTTGGTGTAAGCCGGTGGGTCGTGTGTATATGTCAAGTACACATGCCATCGAAGGACCTGTCACACAATGATGAACTAGACTCATTAACTGTTCAATAATTTTTACGAAACATATTAATATGTATTTGTTGCATTTATTCATATTGAGGCAATACTTGTCGACTACGTGAAATTTTGTCTGCGATTAGTTTTAGAACCATAAGTAAAATGTATTTTCAGTTAATTATATGCTTTTAAAACAGAGGAAGGCCCATTACTTGAAGTTATAAGAAAGGCTGCTTCACCGTCTCTGGTAGTGTTGCAATAACTGACGGTATACCAAAAAAATGGTGCGAAAAGTAAGTTTCGTTGCTCGTTTTTAATACGGTAAGGAATCAGGTCTTGTAAATATTTTAACGTATAGCCGGTAAGGTTACCATGAAACATATTTGTATATTTTTCACAATTATTCATAACAATAAATTAGTAACGTCACATCGCTTCGGGAGTAAAAATTATGGCATAGTGTGTTATGTCGTCATTTTTTACGTCTAGTCAGTTTTAACGTTAGATGAGACGTGCGGACGAGGTAGGGGGGAACTGAGGGGAGGAGGGATAAGTTAATGGCGAGGGGGGGGGGGGGCTGGCGCGTCAATCGCTGTTTTTATATTTACTTCCAAAATGGGTTTCCTTGTAGTTAGGTATGTAATCTGATAATTACTTTACAGTTTCACCGACATCAAAGTAACATTATATCGCTCTCAATTAATCAATTTGTACTTTATAAATAGACGATTTGGTACGTTTGTTTGTACGCGACTGTTTACGATATGGGAGTCTTCTGCGTCGCTAAGTCTAACGCAATTACCAGCAACATATATTTCTTTGAGATATACATTTAGTGTAATGCCGCGCTTGGGTTTTAGTGGTCGCGTGACTCCCGACATGTAGTACTGATTGTCCATATTGTAGTATTTTGTAAGCAGAAAGCTAACGTTTAGATATTTTGGTTGTATCAGTAATGTATTCATAGTAGTCGCATCGGACAAGCCAGTTTTAGCAATATGTAAGTAGATGTAAGTTGCATATATTTAATGGTAATAAACGATACTTACCACATTCTGTTTTATTTACGTCTAAAACCCCCGTCGTTATTGCTCACAACTAGGAATAGCGGCCCTGCCACACCGCACCGTCACCAGAACAATTGATACTAGAGGTTTGCACCGGAGCTATGGGTACCGGAGAATCACCGGTGAAATACCGGTAAAAGTACTCGATTAATATCAATCGGTTGTTAACCGGTTAAACTCCGGTGATCGTAATAAATCT
>DWPQ01002074.1:0-11133 GCA_018251795.1 Perichares adela | reverse complement strand
ATAACCTTCTCAAAGTATTCCACTATCTTTTAGTGAAAACCGTACAAAAATCCGTTCAGTAGATCTTGAGAAAAAGGTATCCATACATGAGAGGGCGCTTTAGGGGGACTTTGTTTTATAATAAGTATAGATTACTTTAGTTTTTGGGAACTTTGTTTTATATATATTTTAAATGTATAAATAATTATTCTTTTCCTATAATATACTTGATACACTGGTCTGTGCTACAGTAAACAATGTACGAGATCTCCAAGCTTTCCACTTTGACTCTGTTGTGGCGAACATCAGTTACCATGTGTTGCACTCCTCCGCCATCTGGTGTCCGTCAGGGTAGCTCCGTCCGCCGTGGTGGCAGGGGCAGTCCTCAGCGCGCACGCACCGCGCGTCCGTGGTACCGGCCACCAGCACGAACCCGCGCTGACACTGGCAGCCCGGCCGACACTCCTGTGTCGTCTGCGACGTCGGCAAGTGCATGTTCTGACAAAACAATTCGTTTTTAGGGTACTCTGTGAACCTTTCGCAGTCTTCAATCCTTCCAAAGTACGGCGTTTACGATCTCGACCTTACCTTTACTGATTTCTGCCTTCTCTTTTGGCATTTTTACCTTTTTGCATAATGTACTCTGCTGGCTTGAGGACTGCGTTATGGCGCTAGATCCCTCCTGTTGCAAGTTTCTATACCCTACATCTCCTAGTTTAAGTAGTTCCCCAAAGTACTTATTCGTAGTGGTAGGATTCTCTACCTGGCTAGCTTCGACCGACCTGCACTGATGCTGCGTAGTGGAATAGGGTCAAGGGCTCCGAAGTTATGAGAAGAGACCCGTGACCAGTAGTAGTTTACGCGTGAAGCTGTAAAGGCCTCTAGGTCCAACACCAAAATGTCCATCAGAAACAAACAAGTAGGCCGCTAATTTGTTGAAGTGTTATAGAGTCTCGTATGTTCTTGTTCTGTACAGTTGGATATTTTAAAATGATGATGCGTGCCGTTACCTTGCACGTCAGCGGCTCGGCAACTTGGCAAACGGTGAACTCCATGTTGGCGGAAGCATTGCAGGTGCTGCGGAGATCCTCTGCAGCCGGGTAGTTCTGGATGTCGGCGGGGGTGGCCGGCACGCACTCCCACTGGGCTCCCACGCAAGTGCTGGAGTTACGAATTGGGATTTAGCAAGCCATATGAGGAGAAAATACATTCGAAATTAAAAGGAAAGTATAAGTTGCTGACCAGATATCCCGCTGCCGACGGCCAGGCCTGACCTCCTTGTACCCAGGCTGGAACTTCAGGCCCTTGTGGTAGCACGGACACAGTCCCACCGGCACGCACACGTTACTGTCGTCCAAAACCTTCATGGACACAAACAAATATAGTTTTTGACTTAAAAATATCATAAAATGCCGTGGCTGTAGTGTCAATGGGTTTTGGTTTTACTTCCTTTTTACATTTGACAGGTAAATGTTTGTTCCCGGGTTCACGTTGTTGGTTGGATTAAATTGTTTATTTCAATCTCATCTGCGACTCACAGAGCCGTAGAGCCAACTATACGTATTTTGCAATATACTAAGTTTCTATCTCAACACCAGTGTAAGTTTCGACTCTGTTACTAGATTTATCACATATCATGGTCAAAATATCGCCAAACAAGTAGGCACTGTTACGTAAAAATCTTATGATACTTAACTTTTTTAAATTAGTGCATTTATATTAAGTTCTCGCTGCACCTGTATGCTTCGCTTAACGTTATATTATGCTGGTCACTAAATAAGAAGAATTAATAATTAATTAAATTAAGAAATTAAGAATTAATTAAAACACTAATAAGAGATCTCGTGTTGAGACTGTAAATGGATAAAATATTATATTCTTTTGATATATTACATACACGTAAAAGTAAGATTTATCCAATTTCTTGCAGTCGTTTGGAAGTTCTGCGCATACAAACATTTCGGTTAGTCCCACTGCTGGGCTCGGACGAAGACTTCACACACCTTCGAGGACATTGAGAACTCTCAGGTGTGCAGGTTTCCTGGCGATATTTTCCTTGACCGGAAAGCAAGTAATAATTAATTTTTAATACGCATAAAACTTCGAAAATTATCGGTCATTTAATATTTTTTTGATTATATGGTTTTTATTTTATATGCATGTATGTAGATGACCTCTCCGGGTGCGCACGCGCATCCCTCGACACAGCGCGGTGTGCACCCGCCGCCGGCCGTCAGCGCCACGTCCGCGCACGTGCGCAGGCAGCTGTCCGCGCACACCGTATACTGCTGCCCGCCCGTGCACTGTATCTCTGTACAACACACAATCGATAATCAAACTTTATTAAAAAAAAGATAGAAATAAAAAGTTAAGTTTGGACTTAGAACTACGTAAGCCGCTGGTTTTCTGACCCGCCAGAAAAAACATTTTTCGCCCTTTTTATCTCGTAAGAGATTCTTTGCTACTGAGATTTTTTTTTTATTTAAATAATGTCACTTATCGGAGCTTTTAATAGGGTGTTGCATTTGCTTTGCGTACGTTATACCTAATTCAAGTTAAGTATGTAAATTAAAAGCACGTTATATCTGTTAACCTGAATGTATCGTATAAATCTTTCTCGTCATTAAATCGACGGCTCCTATGCATAAGGTCATAAAGCAAAAAAATCGGTTTTTCAGGACAACTATTTTTGTGAACGTTAACGCCCATTAATGTTTAAATACTAATACTATTAACAATTGAAAAAACTCATTAACTAAAGTGATTTTAATGACCCGAAAATAGTTTAGCTAAAATCGTGGTCCGACTTTACGCGTAGCAGCCGCCAAAATACATATTATATTTCCGCACAAAGCCGCTCACCGCACTCCTGCACATTGTACCGCCACTGCACAATGGTCCCGGCCAACGCGCACTCCATGGCGTAGTCCCCGAGGATGGGACACAGGCAGCGCGCCGGGTCGCCCTCGCACGCGCACATGTCGTACAGACACGCCTCGTAGAACGGCTGCACGTCCACGTGCCAGTGACATGCTGCAACCGCACAAAAACAAATTCATTTATTCGAAGAGATCAAAGAGTTAGAGATAAGCAGAAGATCTAAATAAACATTTTAGCTACCCGTTTACTTATACGACAACTAAAAAATGTATGGTAATGACATTTGCTGCGAAAATGTTAACACCCAGTGTTTATTTACTTTTGGACATTTTGCTGTTGGCCCTAGCCTCCTCTACAGCTTCACGCGGACAGGACACACGGTGTGACAACTTAAAAATTATGGTCCTTATGAAATTTGTTCCAAATAGACGTTTGGTGTGACAGCACACATTTCCGTAACGAATGTCATTGCCATACATTTTCAATTAGTTACTTTCTTGGAAATTTAATCCTTAAAGTCTTTCAATAGTGATATCAAGGTTACTTGGCCAGCGTGAAAAGATTAGGATAGCGAAAAAAGTCCATCGGTAGAGTAGAAGTATAAACTTACATTCAAAGAGTTTGCTCTTAAGCTTCTTGCAGTAGTTCTCAGCGGCTTCCTTATTCTCCATGTTGGCGCGGCAAGGATGTTCCGGCTCTTCCGTAGTCGTGTCTGTACAGAGTTCGCGTGTTTTCCACTTGTTGGCGAAGGCTGGGGCGGATTGCTCCACGTCACCTTCGGGTGTTAGGAAGTCGTCCTTTTGATTCAGGTTGAATGTTCCGCAAAGACCCTGCACAACAGACATAATGTTACGGATGTGACGTCAGCCAATGGGTCAGATATTCGGAGCAATGCCGCCATCTTAGTCGTCTACCTCCACACCAATGCCCAGACTCGTGAGACGCTAATAAAGGCCTAAAGCCAGCCATATTTTGTTATTATTTCGTCTCTATTATAGGAACGTATCGAAACTCTACTTTCTTCTACAATATATTAACATATACTTTTATTAATTCTACATTCGGTAACAAATTAAAATCAGAAATCATACTTTTATGATTTTGTTCTGTTATTAAGGTAAGTTCATTAGTTATTCAGCATGGTACACCACGTGCAGTATAAGCTTGAACTTAAGAATTACTCTTTACACGTTAAATTTCTTATCGATAACTGAGTCTACTGAGCAAAGACTGGACCAGGACAAACAATGTTTTTGTAGAACATTGTTCTTATGTATTTCTTAAAACAATAAAAATCCTAAAGAAACAAACGAAAATTGGAAAAAAACCCTATTTTCATCTGAAGCCCTTCAAGTATCTCCATATGTATTACATTCGGTTTAGCGTTTTGGCCGTGATCTCGTCAAGACAAGAGTTACTTTCGCATTACTAATATTAGTATAAATTTATCTTCGTTATAATAATGCATGTACATATAACTACCTCAGTTTTATCATGCAGTGCTGGTGGAATGTCTACGTAGACCCTGGTGTTGCCGTCCCACCACAAATCCACTTTGAGGGGCAGTTGAACTAAAGTAAAACAATTAACATGTCATATTCGTTTTCACCAAGTGATAGCCTAGAGCTTTGAAAGGTCGCACGAGAGGCTTGTGTTAGAATCCTGCACACTCCACTAGTTTTTCAAAGTTATGTACATATTAGAAATAAATGAACACTTGCTTCGGTGAAGGAAAAATTGCGAAGAAACCTGAGTTTTCCGTAACAGTTTCAAAGGTGTGCGAAGTCTGTCTTTCCGCACTCAGCTATTGTGGTGAATGCCTTGAACCCATTCATTCAGAGAAAGCCCCGATCCCAGTTGGACAATTGTGGGTTGGGATGATTAATGTTCAGATAACATTGAACTTAGTCTCGGGATAGTTCTATGATGATAGTTAGATGACTTTTAGATAGGTGAGTGACTTGCTTGTTTAGCGAATTATAGACAGATTCAGTCATTAGACATATGCGGCATTCAAGCGTCTGTTCTTGTAATGGCTCATCAGTGTAAACCCGTGCTCGACATAGATAACCTTATTATGTATTTGTGTGTGTGTTTCTGTCATTAAAATGTCAGGTAAATTTAAATTTCGAAACCGATTCCCTAACCGATGAGAAAGAGCGAGGAGACGGCGCGTATCCTGACGTCTCCGACGGTGACGGGCACTGAAGCGACTTCCTTCCCGTTGACCAGGATGAAGCCGCCCTGCTTCAGGTGGATGTTGACCTTGTTGTATATCACGTTGACGGCCTTCGTGCACGACGGCTTGCCGGCGCCGTGGTACGGGACCAAGTTCATCGCCTGTTCGTATATATTTTATATATTAACTAGCTGTGCCCGCAGCTTCGCCCGCATGGAAAATTTCCAGCAGGCGAGATTTTTTAACATTAATCGTTATATTTCAGTCAATTGGCATAAAATCGTAATGCTCTATTGCCTATAACCTTCTCATAGTATTGCACATCTTTAAGTAAAAACTGTACAAAAATTCGTTCTGTAGAATTTGAGAAAAGTGGGCACATACATGAGGGGACTTTATTTTATAATAAGTATAGATAAATAGATATCCGAAAAATTAACAAACCGGCTATTTGATGGATAATGGTCACCTCTGCCATTTGAGATAACACAAAAGAAATGAATTATAACTTAACCTAATCATCATATCAGACTATTCATTAATTTTAATAAAACTTACCATTTTAATAAAACTTACAATGCATCCAAAACAGTAAGTACTTTTTTTAAGAAAAATAAAACTTTTACTGTCTCTTTGATCTCACCTCAGTGATAGTCCCCGAACAAGCGATGTTTTCCACTTCAATAGTGATGTTGTCAGTCTTCAGCATAGTGTACGTGCAGTGTCCCATGAAGTCGTACCGGAGTCCGTCGAATGTGGTGTAGTGAGGATCCCCTACTGCACTGCAACGTGCTCCGCAGGGCACTTGTGTGCAAATCCATTTCCCCGATTGGCAGGTACTGAAAGGTATTTCAAAGTGTATACGTAACTTGTATTAAGGTAATTACTAAAGTAATTAAATGTTCTGTAAAAAGTTGAAGAGTTCTCGCTCAATTTCTGGTACGCGGTGAACATCCACACGAGTTGCCTTGTGACAATAATTTATAGGTATTAGCTATATAGAGTACTAGATATTTGGCGAGAATTTTGACGTTATTTTTATTCTACCACTAGGTAGGGGTGTAAGGAGTAGTTATCCTTGAATCTAAGCCAACTTGCCTCCACAAAGTTACCATCAAGTGCACGATCTGATCTTTTGTCAGCTATTGACATAAAAGAAACTAAGTTTAAATTTCAATATTTATTCTTAATTGTAAATTACACCTGGGAGTTGCAATTGGCAGATTAATGTATTTTGACATTCTCTACCACTCAACCCAACAACTTGCAGTATGTACGCCGTATTACTCTGTAGTGGCGAATAAAGGCGTATATAAGCAAGCCGATAATAATGCGCGTACGCGACTTTCTCCGCGAATGGTATCAGGCAACTGTCGCCTGTCGCTAGCGTATCACGGGCGGAGTCGAACGGGACAACGCCACAACTCAATCGCAACAGTATGAAATGACTTACCAAGCGTTGCACCCCTTGGGCATGACAGCGCCAGGCGGGAACTTCTTGTTCCTAGCACGACAGGGGCACTCCCCGGGCTGCACACAGCGGCCGCTATCCAACACCAACCCCTCGGGACAGAAGCACCCCTCCACGCACGAGGAGTTGTCGGCGGGCGTGGCGTCCTGCTGCTCGCAGCTCGCCTGCACGGCCGGCCCGCACGAACGGTAGATCTTGCCGTCGGGACATTTCATTGCTGTATACATTTAAAAATCGTTTTTGAAACATTTCTAGACAGTATTATTATGGCACACACCGCATCGTTTGCTGATATCGGTCAGAGTGATGGAATACAACCTGAAACTTTTTAATAAGCGCGAAGATCAGAATCCAGCAATAGGATACAAAGATAGCCGTTATCTAACTTTAGGAAATATAACGTAGCCAAATAAATCGTAGATAAAGATCAAACTCACGGCACGTATCCGCGTCCCGCCAAGAGCGCATTTCCTGGACGCCGTGACGTAAGCACTCCTTGGCGAACACCGACACGGTGCTGCAAGCGCACTCCTCACCACCTGTAAACCACCCCATTATTAAACTCCAGGTGTAACCAAACATATTCAACATATTTTAAAGTAATGATTGAGACTTACTTTTGTTGGCTGCGCAAGCGCAGTAGTCCCACAAACACGCGTCCAGTAGCTGGGTTACGTCCATGACCTGGTAGACACAGTAATGATAAAACTATTATCAATCGAAAAGAGAAACAGAGAGAGAGAAAGAGAAAGAAGCATTCATCCAACATTGTCAGACGAAATTGTTAATAAATTACTTTTTTTTTATATGGAGTAAGTTGGTCCGGAATCTCTAGACCGTGTTCAGACTTACGTTAAACTTTGCTTTGGTTTGCGGTACGGACAACTATTATTGTACTAACACTTTCGTGCCATCAAATTGTGTACTCGACATACACTCAACTTCAACTGAGTCAACTTTATTATACGAAGTAGGTTTTTACAGAGCGACGTCCCAAGCCGAGGTTCAAACCCCACAGGGGGTGCCCTTAGGACGCTCGCAGCCCCTATCTTTCGAAAAGATTTCACCCCCTCTTCGCTAGCTTAATTCTTCTCTGGCTGAGCATTCCAAGCTCGCCTTTCTGTCCGCGTGAAGCTGTAAAGGCCGATAGGGCCAACAGCTGAATGTCCATCAGAAACAAACAAACTTCACACAACTACAGCGTCGTTCTAGAATATTTCGGAGAACTTTCAGGTAGGGAGGTTTTTCTTCAGCGAGGCAAGTAGTAATTAATTTGCGTACATAATTATTGAAAAATTAAGGTGGATTCTAGCCCACGACTTCCAGATTGGGAGACTAGCGTTCAAACTACCTAGCTATCACTGCTTAGTCTAGGTTTGCCAAGTCTGCCAATACAGAATTTAATGAATCATGGCCTTAACCCCTCATATGGAGAGATCGGAACCAAGGTTGAGGTCAAGTCTAGCAGTAATGATATTGGAGTTAAAAAAGATTTACCTTACAAAATTGAACCTCTAAAAATCATACAGGTGTTAAACAAATGCATTTAATAAATCAAGTATTAATTGTTTGACCTACTCTCGAAATACTTCCGGTTCAATGGCCAGTGATTGCAGGGCAGTGGCGCATGCAGCGGCACAATGATTGGTTCTTGCTGTATGATTTGCTCGTTTAACCTCACGCCTGGATAACGTCTAGGTATAACTTCTGATATAATGACCCACTAAAGAGCTTATTTTATTCGGCAATACCCGTCTCGTATAGTCGAACTATTGTATTTATATTTAATACTTTATTGTATACATACCTATAGTAATTACAAGTAGGAAGTTTGTACAAGGGCGAACTTATTTCTATCAGAGATCGCTTCCAGAAAAACCCATATGGAGTGACAATAATAAATTTGAGGGAAATGGAAAGTGTACTTAAAGAACTAATAGTAGGTAAAATAGTACATTACGATACGAGCGACCTAAGTGGTCTATATCTAACTGGTCAGTGTGAAATAAACCCGCACTTCATGGATGCGGCCGTGCGTAAAGTACACGGACGCGGCCGTGCGTAAAGTGCGGGTTTATTTCACACTGTGCTATAAAGTAGATTAGATAAATTTAGTGATACGATAACATGTGTAACATTAGCAAAAACGTAAACGAAAAGTAAATAACAATAATTATGATTCTGATAGCCCTAGTAGTTTGAATGTTCATTTTATGTACGGTAGAGCTTGCCCTCGAATCCTCCACGAACCAAAAATGTGTTCGTATTAGAAATAAATTATCTCTTAATCAGGAAAGCATCGTGAGGATGTATAAACTTCAACTTTCCTTCTTAACTACCCTTCGTTATTATAAATCTTAACTATGTTAAGTCTCACAAGTCCGGGCAATATCCTTAATAGTTTTCTCTTCTCATATTAAAATAGCTAGGGTACACAGGTGAAAATATCTCATCATGATACAATAGAAAACACGGAGAAAAGAAACAAAGTATTCAAGAAAACAATTTAAATGCTAAATAAATTCATTGCGTTTCATCAATATGTATGGCTGTATAGACTTACCGCGTTTAATTATATCTAAACAATAATACAGTACACTACGTTACGTAATTCTAAAGCTGTGGTGAGCATTAATTTAATTGGGTGGTTAGTTATCCAGTCCAATGCTTTAATTTAACAAACCCGGATTGTATCACCCTTGTCTTATCTCGGCTATAGTACAATGACGCAGAAAGCCTTTATGCACAATAAAGCGATGTATATCTATTATAATATACTTAGCGTCGACCAGTTAGCGACCCAAGTAATGGTCGGGACTCTCTCGTTACCGAGGATGACTAAAACGTACTCACTAAGCTCTGCTCTTATGCCGTTAGAAGGCACCCGACATGGTTTGTTCTAAGTAGTTGTGCTCGCGGCTTTGCACTCGTGAAAATCAGTGTGTACAAAGTTTTTCCCGCGTAAATCCCGAATCCGCAGGAATTCTAAGAAAATATATAGACTATTTGATGCTCCACATTTTCCTACATCTTCCAGTGAATGTCTCGTCAAAATCAGTCCGTTCCAAAAATTTGACAGATGAAACAGACAGATAGACAGACCGACTGACAGACACAGACAAAAAATATATAAAATGTTATTTTGGTATAATTATGTACCGTGTATATACGAGTATGCATTTAGTAAAAACCGGTTATTTTTAATATTACAAACAGACACTCCAATTTTATTTGAATGTATAGATAATAACAATAGAGACTAAAGTTTCAGAGTGTCATCAAAAGCATGGATTTGGTAAAAACCGACCCGTTGCTCTCAAGAAAGAAGTGGTTTCCGCTTGTTACTGGCTCTTATACAGCAAGGAAAACTCATCAAAACATATTACTCTTAATTCTAGAACGACATACCTGATTTCCAATATTACGACAAGTCGATAAATTATTTTCTTATTTTTTTGTCGATAAAATGAAAGTAACAGGTAAAATGTTCGAACTCCACACGTCTGCCTTTACTTTAATAAATATAAACTGATCTTTCAGTACAGACACAAATTATAAATATAGTTACATTTCTTAGAAAAAAGAAAATACCATTTTATCTTGTTGTATTCTCGAAGAAAGAACTCTTTTTCCTGTAATTTATTTCCTTGCGCACAATACAGTTACTCAGCCGCGTTACAAATTGAGTTCGTCTGTCACATTTTTCCTAACGAGAACACTAAACGCGCCCGGTTCGAAATTGTAGGCCGCACGCGACCACACGGCTTGATTTTAATAACATTCATACGTATAATTAGTGGATCATTATCGAAACGAACGTATAAACTCGGTCAAGTATATGTACACGAGACAGCTTATTGAAATAATCTTGATTGACAAGCAATGCAGCGTTTTCGGTGGAAAGTTACAAGAATTCAATATACTCCAAATAAAATGAATGTATTCTAAATTTATTCCAAATAAAGATATTATTATTATTATTATAAATAGGTCCAGCCGTTCCAGAGATTACGCAGAACAAACAGACAGACAGACAAAAATTGTAAAAATGTTACTTTAGTATATGTAATAATGTTTAATTTACGTGTGCATTTATTAAAAATTAAAAAGCAGTTATTTTGATTATTATGAACATACACTACAATTTTATTTTGTTGTATGTCTAAACCCAAAAACGATTGCCTATTGCCGTTCACTTAGTATAACGATCAATTCAATTCCTTAGTAAGAAAAGACTTAATGGTAGTACTAAAGTTTTATTACGTTTTATTCTTTAGCCAGTATAAAAAAAGGTTTTTTACTAGCGAGAGTTTTACTAAGATTGACTGTCGCTCGTAAAATACAACTTTGTAAGGTTTGTGAGTGCTAACACTATTTCACGTTTATATAGAGGTATAGAGAGTTTTCTTTCATTAAAAGGAATTGGGGACATTTCTCTAACATAGTCTATTGAGCGTTTAGCAGCAAAGCTTTTAGAATTGAACGAATTCTAACAGAGTTGTGTTCATATATAAAACTAGTGAACCGCTCTCGCTTCGCTTCGGGATCCGAAGGAATCTCGGGATAAAAAGTAGCCTATGTCCTTTCCCAAGTTCAGTTCTATCTTCATACCGAATTTCATCAA
>DWPQ01002073.1:0-11134 GCA_018251795.1 Perichares adela | reverse complement strand
GTTTCCCCCCCTCCCCTGTTTTTCTTCACCGAAGCAAGGGATAATTAATTTGTAATACGCACATAAAGCATCGTAAATTATTGATGTCTGCATTGCACGCCCACCCGTTCGGGTGACCAACGTTCAGACTCCTAGGTTATCACTGTTTTTTGCTACAATTTGTCATAATAAAGCATTACTGAATGATAAAAACTAATAGTAATTATAACTGAAACTACCACCAGGTGGTCTGCTTGTTTGTCGGCTACAAAATTCACACAAAACAACACTTGTCAATATTAAAAAAAATAGAATTGACAACTATACTTGAGGTAGATGATCAGCGTCCAGGGTGAGGTTCATCTTAGCGACGTAGAAGGTTGTCGGGAACGGCGGTGTCTGCGCATAGTACTGCGTCAGCTGCAAGTCCCGGCAAGCGTTCTGCGAGCCCATCCAGTACTCACTACCGAACAGAATGTTGGTACTGTACTGCCCTGATGCATCTTGAACTGGAAACAATAAAACATAAGCTTTATTATGATTGAAGTCAAGCGGAGGTAATTTTACCACGGATTAATAAATATAATGCCATTAATTGCAATACCATTAAGAAGCAGGTTAAACAGCTTTATTTTTCGAACCCCAAAGGGGATGCTCCTAGGAATAAGGACACTATGGTCAATCATCATCACAACCCATAATTGCCCCACAGCTGGGCTCGAGTTTTCTCTCACACTGAGAGGGTTTAAGTCCATAGTCTACCACGCTGGCCAAGTGCGGGTTGGCAGACTTCACACACATTCGAGAACATTATGAACTCTCAGGTGAACAGGTTTCCTCACGATGTTTTCCTTCACCGAATAGCAAGTGACAATTAATTTCTAATGCGCACATAATTTAGAAAATTATTGGTGCGTTCGGGAGACTGACGTTCAACCGCTAGGCTATCACTGCTTTTTTTTTATAATTCAGGATACTATGGTATTTTGTAACGGAGGAAGACACTTATAAGCGCTTCAAAAAAAGTAACGTAGAGTAGGAGTTGTATAATTACGCGCATAGTGCCTAATATGTGGTTCGCAAAGCGCTAAACCTCACCCTGTCATTATTTCTTCGCTTGAGGCTTTTTTTAATTAAGCAGGAAATGTTGTCGAGTGAACTCCCATTCTTTCAGTAAATTTGTTCCGAGCCACTCTTGTTGCACGGGTCAAGGTAAGAGCGATTATTCTGCCTCGCTACTGTATGCATTTATTTACAGAACAATTTATTATATTATTCATGAGACAAATTAAAAAAGAAAATATATTTCTAGTTTTTAAATGTTATATAGGCGTTACTAATTATAATTATCATCATTATCACAACGAATTATAGTCCTGTTATGGGATTAGGATTATCTCTCACATGGAGAAGGTTTTAGGCCGATGTCCACTCCACTGACGGAGGGTGGATTCATAGACTTTACAACATCGAGAAGTTTATAGAAAATTCTAATGTGTGGGTATGCCGGTTTTCTTACGATTTGTCTTAATTATCTTATAAAACGCCGGTAACCTTTTTTTATGTTTACCGCCGACAAACGAGCAAGCGGGTCAGCTTGTAATAAGCTATCACCGCCAACTACCGGCCGCTAAAAGCATCACTGACGGCTTGCGGATTGATAAGGCAGCGGAAGTTCCGCTTATCAAAACACATCGAATATTTTCACGAATGAATGAAAAAGACGATGAATGACTGATTGAAAGAAATTGTATCCTTACAAAATACAGCACTCACATTAAATTCATTTAGGATTAAACTATAACATTTAAATATTTTCTTCTAAGAAATAAAGATTTGATCGGCTTAATTGAAACCAAAGTGGTTTATTCCAGTGCTGTAATATTTAATATACTTCGAAATAACGACAAAAGTACTTAACGATAAAAATGTATTTTCCCGCGACCGTTACCCAAGTAATATTTGTTTATGACCACTAAAGCTTGTCGATTTGCCCAACTGTTCCAATTTCAAGATAGCGCATAAATATCGGAGTGTCGGAAGTGAATGTTTTCTGAGCATCACTTGCCGTTACGATATAATTTGAATTGTTGCAGTTCACGTTGTGCACATACACCGTTTATGAATTAATTATAGCTTAATAATATTACTAATTAACAATTAATTAAGCTTGTAATCAAGGTTTTATTGAACTCATTATGTTAGCATGCATGGGTTTAATCTTTCGAGTAATTTTGTAACTACATGATTAAATAATTTGTGTAACTATATAATTCAACCAATTTTGCAACTACTTCCACTTAATGATTGGGTTAATTTAATACATGTACGTAACTCTGGCATAATAGTTACATAACTTTGATGATTAATAGGATCAGGGACTATATTATGATGATTAATATCATCATCATTATCATAATAGAACTCCCACAGAGATCGCTACGTACTTTCTATTCAATTAAAATTGAACTTGGCTTTATCATTTATCGTTATTCCAACCCATAACTGTCTTGCTATCAGATCTGCTTTCACCATAAGAGGGTTTAAGGCATCTTCCGTAATAGCCAAGTGCGGCAACTTCAAACAATTTCGAGAACACTCAAGTTTGTGAGCTTCCACCATAGAAATATTATCCATAGAGAGGGGGACTATGGTTATAGTGCCCGTGAGTGTGAATATCCAATATAAAGAGAGGGAAGATAAGAGACCCATATTTGTCTTTGTTTAATACAGGCAAATAAAAAGAGACAGACGCGTGGCCTCATTTGCTATTAAAACTTTTTTATGGACACATTTTAGGCGGGTTTCCCTACTCTATATTAACCCTATGGCTTCTACACGTTAGGAATGTGTGCTATTAATTTTGGTAGGGTAAGCTGTGTTTATGAGAGTTTATAGTACTTTTATCTAAATATTAAAATTGATAATTGTTTAACCCTTGAAAATTGTGGAAAGTTCCTAAGCAACTTCTGTGGTGGTTGCGATTGTAATGGGCTCAGTCGATCACTGAAATAGCGTGAAGTGTGAACTTATTCAACCTATTTTAACTAAGATGCCAGAAACTAATAATATTTATAATAGTAAGAATTAAAACTGTAGGTCATGACAGATTATCAACATGTAGAATGTGACGTCAAGTCTATAAATTACATGACGGTATCACGTATATCGTGACATAAATATGTTAGTCAAATGTTTTGACAGTAAACATTTTTCTGCCAACACAAAGATAAATCAAATCAGGCGTAATCTGCACAGTGACACTGCACATTTTCTTTGATCCATTAATCATCCTAACTAGAGCTGAACATGAGCCTTATCCAATTGAAAAATATCTGCTTAATGTCATTTTAATAACACGCTCTAGAGGAATCTCAATAATCTGTGGCAATTTATCTTGTCGTCCTCGGTCGGTTTTGATTAGAAAAAAATGTTTGTTTTAATTGAATTTTGTAACGATATAATAAATTATTTACAACGGCCCAACAAAATGTCACTAAAACATTTCCGTATTAAAAATAATACATTAAAAGGCTAATTGTTTATTTTAATTATTTTTTTTCAGTTTTTTTAATTCTATAATTTATGGTCTCAGATTAACAATTACAATCCATAGATTACAATCACTAATTCACTACATATAGGTAACTGTCCCACTGCTCGACAAAGGTTTCCTGTCAGAATCACTACGCTTCCCACTCACTTTAATTCTGAAGGTTTTACCACCCTCTTAGTAGAATCAACCGTGAAATATTTCGATGTATTTCGATTGGAGTGACGGAGAGCTATTAATAACCGGACCGTCCGTTTACTTTTGGACAGACAGCGTTTTGGTGATGAATGTGCTGTGGTGGTGATCATTTGAAATTAGATAAGTCATAAATATACGTCATAATTATAATAGGCGAGGTTCGATTCCCGGCCGGGGCAGATATTTATGTGACAGATAAAAATTTGTTCTCGGGTCATGGGTGTTAGTGATGTGTTATTTGTGTTGTCCATGCCACCCGCTACACAGGGAAACCTAGTGCGGGGGTATGAGTGTGATAGCGTTAAATTTTCGGTGAATTTTGAGTTAATTCTTGAATTCACAAGCAATCACTTTTTTTCATCACAACCCATGATTGCGCCCCGGTCTATTCTGACATTGAAAGAGTTTAAGGTCATTGTAAACAATTCACACATCTTCGAGATCATTGTAAAGCAAGCAGAAAATTTGACAACTCGAAAATCATCCATCATAAATCAATCGTACTTACATTAACACTTAATAAAATGTTCATAACTAGAAAAGAGTAAAGAAGAATATTTAAACACTCACGCCAGACAGAATTCACAACGTAATAAAAACAAAAACCCATAATATTAATTAGAATGTGAAAACGATTCCCTTTATGTTAAAATAATACACGCCGAAATAAAAGAAACTAGAATCTTTATAATAGAGTTGTTTTACCAGTTTTTATAAAGATAACTTGATTTTTACAGACACATGCCAAAATACACGAGTCAATTTGGGCTCTATTGGCATTTATTAGCACTGTATCAATTATTTTGTCGTTTTAACATCAACGGTTTAGGATGTTTAATATAAATGTATATACATATACAATTAACATACAGTTATTAATGAATTATGGGCTAATATAGAACCGGAGGTATGTTTAAACATCAAAATTCCTAATAGTGTTGTACTGTTATTCAGTTACTCACTAGTCGTATGGTATAAACCAGTAATTAAAACTATAAGATATTACACCCAGACCGGCTTCACAGCGCTATATTAATATGATAAAAATGATAATGACACGTTTAATATTAAATGATATGAAGTTTATATGTTTAATGCCTTTTTCCGACCTAATCTTTATTTATCGTAATAGTTCGATCAAATAAACAATATTTCGTAAAGTACGCGATTTGTATAAAAACCTTTGTTATGTAACATGTGCTATTCTTTAAAATCAGACACTTTCTTTATGACGTAATTATTTAATTTCCTGTCATTTCGTAATAAAGTCACAGATGAGCAACAAAGTGACAGATTAAAATTAAAATAAATCCGGTGCAAGGATTTAGGTTTATTTTTCTGTGGGGAAAGCAATAATAGCTTGGAGGTTTGAGCCTTTGAGCACAGGTCTACAGAACATTAGGTTTGGCCTTGGTTTGTATTCTACACATCCGCAACGTCTTGAACAAACCTAACTTCGTAATTTTCTCGAGCATGCGTAAA
Source organism: Perichares adela (assembly GCA_018251795.1). Classification (NCBI taxonomy): domain Eukaryota; kingdom Metazoa; phylum Arthropoda; class Insecta; order Lepidoptera; family Hesperiidae; genus Perichares; species Perichares adela. Next base: position 5,922 of record DWPQ01002073.1, on the reverse strand, counting down.
GTCTGGAAATTCATAATTGACCAGATCAATGGACAATCCATTGTTCTGTTCAATTATGAATTTTGAAAATGAAATTACGAATTTTGACTATGATGTGTGGTATTAAATGTGTTGTGTCACCGGAATACCTATAGGATCTATGACGATTTTATATTAAAATTACTTTTTTATGGACTATAAAATAACGTTATCCAAATTTACTAATCAATTTTTAAATTTCCTGCTGACGTGTGAACGGATCAAATGATAGCAACACGCGCGCAAAGATGTTACTGTTTGTTAATTTTGCATAAAAATGTATTAACATCAGGATTCGTTTTCCTTAATAAATATTAAATAATAAAGTGGCATACGCAAGGTTAAACCGCGCGATAATCTTGACCCGACGTCTTTTGTTTCCTCAAAAGCCTTCGTAACACGGAATAACCCCAATGTTTGAATTTGCTTTATTATTAGTACATTTTACGAAATATATTTTTCGTAAATGTCAAATTCTTTTATGTTAATTGAAGGTCACGTATGTATTGAATTTAGAATTTTGTTTCCGGCATACATTTCATTTTTTTGTCTCCTGTTTTATTTAAATGAAAATACTGTCTTGTTTCCATAAATAGAAACGAGCAAAACCTGTTATGTGTGTTCTTCATATAGTTACCTATTATATTAAAATAGAGAAGTCATAGGCTTGCCAGCGAGTCTGAGTGTCCAACTAATAAATAAAGAGGGAAGATAAAAGGCCCATACTTATCTTTATCTAATACGGGCAAAATATAGAAATAGATAGGGCGCCTCATTTATCGTTTCTTATTTTTGACTAGCTAAGCCCGGGTGGAAATCAATACGTCGTAAATCCGTATCCTGCGGGATTTCTAAGATAAAAGATAGCCTAAATTACTTCTTATTACATCAGCTATCTTCCAGTGAAACTCCCGTCAAAATCGGTCCAGCCGTTTCAGAGATTACCCGAAACAAACAGACGGACAAAAATTTTAAAAACTGTTGTTTTTGTATATATTCTGTGTACACATATATATGCTTTTAGTAAAAAGCGGTTATTGTAATAATACAAACAGATACTCCAATTTTATTTAGTTGTACCTATAGAGTATAGATGGATAAAACTTAGGTAGGCTACAAGATAAGTATCGGTCTTTAACTCGCCTTTTTTTATTATTTGCTGAACACTCGCTCTCACAGGCCTGTCTATAGCGACCCTACTCTACGTATGATAACTCTATGGTTTTAACTAAATAGTTTAAAATTAACTAATAAAAATAATAATAGTCTTTTATTATTTTATTTTAATTCATTAAATTTATTTTAGTAATGATTACTTTTTGTAAATTTACATCAACAGAATTATGAGAATTCAATAAATCAAAGAAATTACCTATAGATTTATACTTAAATACTTGTAGGAAGCTCTTTGTAAAGTTTGTTTGACGCTCATGATAACTGTGGTATTGGTTTGGTATTTAATTGACTATGGTCATTGCACTATGGTGTGATCAGATGTTAAGGCCTAAATAAACATTGTGGATTTTTACGTAATACTAAGGTAATAATTAACGATTCAATTAAACGTAATTATGCAATAATAAATTATAATTACAATTGAATACTAATGCCGCCCTTTTTAAGCGTAATGGTTGTTTATTAGTTGCAGTATATGATTTAATCGTTAAGATTATAAATTATTAGTTTTATCAGACTTTTATTATGTATATAATATTGATGAAGGAGATTCTTTAATCAGTCGGATTATACCATAATGGGAGTATAAGTGACGATTAAAATACCGGCCCTTAGTAATCTTGTATTTCCCATTATACTAAAATAGAAGCTATGGTTATTTTTGTATATGTTAATTTTACACGTATTCGTATTCATATACGTCACATAAACAAATTATAATAAAAATATATATTGTTTACTTGGTTGTTTTACTACATTTCCGCCTGTTTATAAGTAGAATGTAATTAGGAATACATACTTTTAAGGGTACTAGCTTTGTAAAAGCCTGTTCACTCTTGTCTTGAAGACGCCCACATATTGCGATGGGAACACCGAAGAAGGCAAGGTATACCAGAGCCCCTAGACAACAATCATAGGGGAAACCATTCACGCCCATGCCATTTTAAAAATGTATGGTAATGACAGTCCCTGCGAAAAGATAATGTACTGTCACGCCAAAAATCTTTCCGCAGCCAATGTCATTTCCATACATTTTTAAAATAGCGTGACCGTGAACGGTTACCGCTAAGATTTTTGTCTAGGGCTCAGTCCTTCGCAACACGAGTTTTCAATGACGGATGAGTACAACAAAGGGTTGGATACCCATCGTTAGGTCTGATGGTGGAATTGTGATGCATGTTTATCTGTTCTATCTATCGGACTGTGTCTAATCAAATTAAACTATCTTCGAATTAAAGGACTATTATGTAGAGTTCGCCGATCGCGGACGCGAAGTGAATAAACTACTTTTTTTGTTTATTTGAATTGCCGACGGGTCTGATGGTAAGTGCCAAGTTAATTAACTAGTTTTTTATTATTTCAACCACCAACGGGTCTGATAGTGGTTACCGTTGCCCATGGCCGTGACACCGAAGGCATCGCCGAGGCGTTGCTGAGAAGGAAGCGGAAGATCCGCTTATTGTTATTACATATCTTAGCTAGAAGCAGACAGGTCTCATGGAATGTGGTTTAACAGTCAATGTTGTCTATGGACGAGAGTTAACTTTTTTTTACTTTCCCGTTTTGAAAATCTTTCTGTTTATGTCTGTACTCAGTATTGTTATTCATACTCTTACGTTGTTTACTTTTAAATTATTGATTTGTTTACAATTATTGTACTTTACATGTTTACTTAATTACTTGCACAATTTTTTGTATTTATGTTTACTTACATTCTTAAATGAAATATTATTTCTAAAGTATTAATTAAGTTCATTTTAATACATAATAGTTGTGAATGAGTATTTGACAAGGATATTTATGTGCTCTAAAGTACTTTATATGTTTATTTAAGTAGTTAAGTATAACTTAATACATACTTAGTTTTTAATGTGAACGCAGATATTGATGTATTGTTTTACTTAGCTCACTCTATATAATTTAATCAACTTGTTTCCTTATAGAATATATACGACGAGCTGTTTGTGAGACATTAACAAATATTCACGTTAAAAGATTCAAGTACGAACCTATATCAGCTGCGCAGATGCCGACCAGGAAAAGTATGGCACTTAACTTAATCACCGCTGACGCCATATCGGCTATCTTTAATTTTAAATAAATAAATATAAAAAAACGTTGTATCTTTGCGCGGTGCACGGACAACTGGCATTGAACGCGGCCTCACGCCAACTTATATGGACGGTTCGAAGTTGATTCACCGACTCCTATAGATTCGCGGTTCGCCGAATCTGATTCAACTCGTGTATTTATTCATATTTTAGTGTAGAACCTTTTCGTGAGGAAACCTACATGCCTCAGATTTCTCCAATAAAGAGGACTACGAAGGATAAAGAAGAAAAATACATTTCATTTACATACTCTAAAAGTTTTTACATCATTTTCTTACACTCGACATCTGTACTAATATTATAAATAAGACAGTAATTCTGTCTATCAGTTTGTACGTTTTGTTTGTTTCTTGGACATTTTGCTGTTGGCCCTAGCGGCCTTTACAGCTTCACGCGGACAGAAGTTTGTACGTGATCACGGCCAAACCGTTGACCCGATTGTGATGAAATTTCAAATATAAATACTTGTAGGTCTTGGGGTGAAAATAGGCTACTCTTTAAAAAAAATTTAGTCTTTTTAGTAAGTATTTTCATTGTTTTACGAAATTTTAATACATAAAAAACGGTGTTCTATAAAAACATTGTCCAGAGCTCTAGACAAAAATCTTAGCGGTAACTGTACACGCTCACGCTATTTTAAAAATGTATGGAAATGACCAGGCTCTGCGGAAAGGTTTTTGGCGTGACAGCACATAATCGTTCCGCAGGGACTGTCATTACTATACATTGAGCTATTTTTTATACGTTCTGTTTTATTCTGTTCTGTTCTTTCGTAACCTATTCCATCCTCATTTTGTGCTTCCTGATATATCTTGCTATATTCTGTTATATTTTCTTCAATCCTATTCTATCCTTTTATGTATGTATTGTTAGTGTTATAAAATGAATTAAAGTTAGTTAGATATTAAATGTTGAAAATAAAACAGGTTTGCTAGGACTGGCAGTCATAATTGTAAAATGACAGATGACACTATTATTGAAAAAGGTATATAGATAAAAAGGTAGACCAATGATTGTATACTTCATAAATAAAGTGTTGTAACTTGCAGTCAAGTGCAAGTCTTTGTAGCCAACAAACTATCGGCTTTTAGTAGCCACTGCAAATTATCAGAAAAATAGTTATAAATCAAAAGCTTGAAAACGTCTTCTTCTCTGTATTGTTTTCAAGTGACTGATACATTTTATGTACAAAATATAAAATAAAGTTTCTTTTTTAAAAACTTAAAATTGGAATCCAAATCCAAAAAGGTTTATAATATTTACAGAAAAAATAATTATAGGCGTTGCCTACAGTCTTCATTTATAAATGCGTTTTAAGAGTATGTAAAGTACTTCTTCCATCTTGGAGGTCAAGTTGACCTTTTCAGATCGTGATCATTCACGATTACTTCGTTGGGCCGTCTGGAACTAAAATCGTATATTACTGATGGACTATTACCTGTCTGGCTAGTTCTGTCTATAATGAACTTTAAAATGTTTTTATATTTGTTAGTAGCAATGCAGCCACCGACCAGATCTACCCTCTTTTATATTTATTTATTGTCACCTCATAAATGAGCGAACAAAAGAGCAAACTTAATGCCTAATAGCATTCTCTACCAGTCAACCCTGGTTCGGTACAGAAAATGTTTGGCAGGTGTTAAACATAACAACAGAAATACTGTATATAAAATACATAAGTATTTATGTATAACATAAAACTAAAATATACATAATATTTTTAATGGGAAAGGCATATCTGTGATATAAAAAAAAGATGCGCTCATGCGACAAAGTAATACAAATTTCGGTTGAATCTGTATCATTTGGCGACCACTCTTTCATAGATATTGATTAATAATGTTATAGCTTAGGTTAATGACCCTAGCTAGCGAGGAAAGGGTCCCGGTATCGAGTCCCGGTTGGTATTATAGACAATTCCTTGTTCTCTGGTAGTCGATGTTTTTGACGTCTTAGTTGTGCCTGTCATCTTACACACTCACAAGGAGTCATAATGGGGGTTGCGTATGTGTGAATGTATGACAGTTGAAAAAATAATGATAAATATATTTATGAGCAAGTAATTACCATGTTAATAATGTCAGATGAATGACACGTCCATCTGACATTTTTATCACGAATGATTAATATTATAAACCAGTTACTCATGCATGAGACTCCCGAGATCTCGGCGTTAATCGATTTTTTAACTTAAAATTGTATATTTGAGGAGTACAATTCTAGTCACGAAAATAAGAAACCTTATATTATTCATCTTTTTAATTACATTAGTTCTTAAATTTCATATGTATATGCGAAAAGCCCACTACCTTTTCCCTGAAGTATCGATTCGCACGAAAATAATTTACGATCCGAATCTACTATTAAAATTATTATTTATATTGGAACGTGTCCGAAGCGGATCTGTCTAAAATTAGCTCTTGTGCTCTGCGACGGAAACACACTTAAACATTTCACGGTTCATTCTAGAATGAGGGTTGTAAGCCCATGAGTTAAAAATGTATCTTATAGCACAGTGTGAAAAAAACCCGCGGTTTACACACGGTCGCAATCGTGAGCGGGTGTTTATCACACAGTGCTATAAAATAATATACGATACTTGTGACCTACGTGGTCT
>DWPQ01002072.1:0-11137 GCA_018251795.1 Perichares adela | reverse complement strand
AGTTCAGTTTCTGCCACGAATAGTTAATCGGCTACGTACAGAACACAGCACTCCCGTTTATTCGTTTTATGTTATTTTTATCACTGGCGTCCGGTTAGAAATTGTCGAATTTAACTAAACTTTGAAATTCGAGCCACGTTCCGTATTTTACGATCGTTTCTCGATCGAATGGTTAACGCGAAGCAAATTAACAGGAACTACTCTAGTTTAAAACTTAGGTACTTGTTTAATACTATGCCATGGGATGTCTTCATCATCACTATTCTTTGTTTCACTGTTGGGCCTGGGCCATCCCTTAGGTTAAGCTGGTTAAAAACCACATTGCAGGCTAAATGCTGATTGGCAGCCTTAACAAACTTTTGAACTTCTTGGAGAACTCAGTTATTCAGGTTTCCTCGCGATGTATTCACCGAAGCAATTGATAAAATTAATATTGTACTACGCATATAACATTTGTGAAATAAGTTGTGTGGTCTGCCTTTCTGGACAGATATTTTCTATAAGAAGGGCATTCAAACCAACCTGTTGTCTCTACCATCCAATGTTAGGTTCTAGATCACATTATCATAATCATATCAAGGAATCATATTAAGGACGACTGCTTTAATATTTGGATATGTTCGGTCGCAGGGTTTTTTCCTGGCATTCTTTTTGTGCTTTCCATCCTCTTTGACGAATTAACTGTGAAATATTTTTCCGTATTTCAGGTGCTGTTTCGGAGAGACATTGCTGATCTTCTTCTTTCTGACTTCCTTATTGGCTGGTAACTCATCCACTTACCATCAGCTTGTCTATTCCTTCAACGGCTAATAGCACAAAAATGCTGCCAAATAAATAATACTAATTTAGTTGTTTTAACAAAGTCAAAGTCAAATTAAATTAACTTTGACTTTGAATTTGAATTTGACTTTGTTTTAGCTTAGTCGGGAATAAACAGGATGATGCAAAGCCCATCCACCGATCTTTAATAGAAGAGACTAATGACAACGGTGTCTACCATTGCCTTATCAGCTATTCATCACGCTTAGGGCAGCTTTGATTGTTACTGGATTGATGGAGCCCTTAATAATCTTTTAAGACGTAAGTTATAAGATGCTACAAAAGTTTTGTGGTATTCGACTACAAAGTAAAATTCCGAAACCTTAGCATACTGTACTGTTAGGTTTATAATCTAGGTTATAATAGTGTCGCTCATCGCTAATCGTCATCAATGAAGCCAGTGCTTAACACACAACGTATTTACATGTCGTTAAATTTTAAGTGTCATTTTAGTATTCAAACGTCGTAAATATACGCCTCTTTGTCAATTAGGAATTCTTGAACCACCTCTGCGTTGGTTAGTCAAGATTTATCGACAGTACATTGTGGTGTATAATGAATGCGCTTGTTGTAAATCTCGTATTTTTAGGCATTTTCTAATTAATGGAACGTTTCGAAACCAGATTTCGACATTGTAGATATCATCTACTGTTTATGTCCGATTGATTTTTAAATACAAAACCTGCTCGTCTATTTTTCTCAACGAGACCAAGTGTGTGAAGTCTTGGTAATTGAGATCCACTATGGAATAAAACTCTCTTATTTTACGAGGAAACCCGATCCCAGCAGTGGACAATTCGTTGTGGTGGTGGTCTTCGTAATATAGTTTTTTATTAATTTTATACTAGTGAACCGCCCTCGCTTTGCTTCGGGACCAGAAGGAATCTCGGGATAAAAAGTAGCCTATGTTGTTTCCCGAGTTCAGTTCTATCTTCATACCGAATTTCATCAAAGTCGGTTCAGTGGTTTAGGTATGAAAGCGTAGCAGACAGACAGTGTTACTTTCGCATTTATAATAAAAATAGGGATTACGACTACTTTTTGCTTCATTTACTACTTCTTCATTTAATATGACTGTTCATCTTTTTCCTTTTTTGTTATTTGTAGCTAGAATCTCTCTCGTCTAAGTAGCTTAATTAATTATCATATTTGTTTGATAACTCTTCCCGTATATTTCAGAACATAACATCGTATTTTTGCATATTTTGCTAACGCCTGACTCATTTTTCACATATGCGTTATTGAAATGAATAAATATTACCAGATTATGGAATACAATAATTTAATTCAAATTGAATCAAATAAGCCTAAAGTATAATACGGCTTATGCGAACAAAATATTCCTACAAAGGTTGTTATCGTTCTTACAAAACTCATTGTCTTTTGCGACTTTTTATCTATCAGAAAAGGTCACCGGACACCATTTTGGAAACTTTCTGTGTTATCTGAACGAAAATCTTTTTACTTTCAGAGAAATCCTGCGATGATGACCGTTTCCGGCGCCGAAGCTGACTTCTCAACTTGTACATACGTGCTAACTAAAAGCATTGTAACCATAGGTTAAGTTGTAGATAATACAGCCCATGTGTCCCGGATAGCCTTTATTAGGATCACGAATAAAGGTCTCAAAGTCTAATAAGTACCATTGTGTAATAGTCATAATAATACTAAATATCAATTTGATTACTGATTTGATTAATTTACATATGTCCTTAAAGAAAGTTATGAGAACATTTAAAAATCACTGTAAAAACGTGGGAAAAAAAATATTGAAATATGTGTAGAACAACACTTAATTCAATGTTTTTTAGATTTATGATTTATGAAATTAATACATGGTATCAAATCTAGGTATGCATTCTAGTACGAAGTATTTAAAAGTTACTGCACGCCATCAAAATCGGTGAGCATAAAAAAATATAATAGCGATTGGCAAAAATACGGTAATATTTGAAAAAAAACGGTTTTTAAGATTCCGTTTCCAAAATACCAAACGGAGCCGACGTAATGACGTCGTGTCTATCTCTGTTCGTACGTCACTTCTAATTTACTGAGAGACTATTGGTACAATAAACTAACTACATTTCGGAAAGCGGAACCGTGCACAATGACATAAAAAACCAACGAGCAAGTATACTATTTTTAAATATAGATACTGCTGAGCTTTCTATATTCAAGGAATATCAAGGATTTTTTTTGTTGTAATTATCTTATTTATTCTTGTATCGAGCCGTACATCAAATATATTATCTCTTGTTTGTTTTATTATATTTAAAACTATCCTTACACAATACAATCCTTTCTGAACTATAATTTTAGATATATAATGCTTTCTGTTCACCTCCGCTTCTATTTGTTATTCATTCTGTAGAATTCACCCAGAGACAAAGCACATCTGAATACGTGTCTTGATGTACGGTTGAATCCTTACTAACTTCGCTTCATAATGTTCCTTTGCAAAGCTTCCTTCAAGGAAGCGAGCAACTCACATAAATTTTCAGTTGCGTCCAAATGCGAGTCTTGTGACAACGGGATATTTCAACGCAATTAAACCTAGACTCTAAAAAGCATGGGTTTAGGTATAAATTAAAGTGTAAAATTTTGATGTTTTCAGTTAAGCCGCAAGCGAGACCACGATTGCATCCAAATTTATTTGAAGCTCAAAAATTCTTTTCAACTTTCACTGCGTATTTTCGTTATAACAGAGTAGTGAAGGCAGCCTTTTGTTTATCATCGTATGAAATTTTTTCATAGTTAACGCGAATGTAAAAAGTTTAAATCAATTTTCAGATAAGCGGATTATTTTGATAAAGATTTTATTTTTATTCATTGCTAAAAGTTGTATTAAAACCTCCCACATGCACTTTCCTCTTGTATCGAATACAACCGTAGATACATTTATTACTTATATAAGCTAAATTTCAAACGTTATTTAATACAGATATGTTTTTATTAATAGGTACGAGTATAATCATTAATATAAAACAGTGTCACGGTAAACAGTTTCAATTACGAGTATGTTTTATTCAAAATGACGAGTAACAGTTACATTTAAAAAACATAATGAAAGTTGTTAACCAATTAATTGGTAACCGTTATATTTTCATCTCATTTTTTGCATAGTATATCAGAATCTAATGCTTATTTTACTTTCCAATTAATCTTGAGCACTACTACATGTAAATATCTTGTAAAATATAACTTTAAACTATGTAAAAGAATCTATTGATGTTCTCGGGATTACGTGTCATGTGTAGAATTATTTATAAGTAGAGAGAATTTAGCCAAATTAAATATAATTATTAGAATTAACTCTTGTGGTTACTGAGACAAGCTAGAGCAAGAGATGGTGGCAGAGTAAGTAGACTTTATAGCAAAATATTATTAAAGTTATGTTCTACAAATAATACATTTATTGATTTATTGAACTGTGTATAACTCGTTAGACAAGCTTTGTGTATAATTATGTGCAATATATTAATGGGTTAATTTCAAACTTTCAATATATTATTAAATTCTACCTCCGCGAGCTTCATTTATTTGTATACAGTTATAAAATCTTATATGTACGACTTAAGTGGTTTAATTACTTTTCAAAAATAGGTTTGTTTACACAAAAATTGTTTCAAATAATGTTTTTTTACATAAATTTTTACTTCACGCTCGAGCTAATAGGGTGAATGTATAATCGTTTCAATAAAGGATTGATATTTTAAATTTGAATTAAATGAACTAGCATAGTATAACGATTTAACACGACGAATAGTAGCCATGTATTTATTCCCATATGTACATTTTTACTGCTGAATAATTGTGAGGCTAAACTAAAAGAATAAAGAGTAGTTTGTGGATTGATAAAACTATTGTAAACTATAAATAATACGAATAACGAATCTAGTAAGTGTTACGATTAATGTGAAAATATTCCTATAATTTTCTTGTACAGATGATAGAAATATTTAGTAACTTAACTAAGCAAATCGAATTTGATCTTTGAACACAACAAAAACCCATGATTTTACATTAATTCCGTATCATCATAATTAGTCATCGCTAAATTAGTGATGAAAAAAGAATTAATTATAAAGGCGAGTTGTTAACCTCGTAACTTTGGAAGCTAACAAGTTTTTGCCAGAACCTTTTCAATTTAATTCTAAGCGTAATTTGAAGTTTCAACTTTTAGAAAACTAATTTCTAACTTCGTTACGTTTCTGACGTAACCTATTTGACACATTTAACGAGGTTATTTATAGGTATTCGTGTACCCTATTCCCTAATACCCTATTTCTAACCAATTAGAAATAGGGTGTTACAGGAATACTAGATATAGAAATAGGGTATTACTTATATCCTCCAAAGGATTTTTCGGTATTAACCGAAAAAATAATACGTTTTTTTTTACTTCTAACTTTTTTTTTACAATTTCATAAATTCGTTTAGTATACTGTAATGTTCTTTTCAGATATCAAGGAAATTATTCAAATATAAATATGATCTTTATTGAACAAAGATGCGTCACTTTATAAAATTTTAATACGTCAGTTTCATAGCTTTACAATGTTTTTACAGCTGCGTATCCAGTCAACGAGCAGACTTAAAGAGTCTTGGGTTTTCTTTAAAAACAATTTGTTAACGCTTTTCTAATGTTTTAAAATTATTAATGACTTATGTATGAAGCTACCAAGTGTTAATGTTACCACGTACTGAGTCGTGTTAATTAGCTAATGAGGCCAAAACTACTAACCAATATTTCTATCATTAATAGGGGACTTATTTTAAAAGTAAAAGAAGTTCATCAATAGTAAAGTTGTTGTGTCAAAACTATTCGAAATATAATTAAATAGTTAAGAAATGTGTAAATGTATGAATTCATTATACTTACATTAAAATATAATAAAGTAATTTAATATTAAAAAATGCGTATTAAATGGAAATTTTTAACTTAATACTGTAATAGTGAAAAATAAATATGTATTGGAGAAGTAGACAATATTTGTATAAGAAATTTTTAGGTTGTAACCAGACTTGTTATTAGAAATGTCTCCCTTCACCGAATGGTCATTATGATGGTAATAAGATAAGATAATTGTGGTAATGATAAATTGTAATTACTGTTTATTTTAATCTATAAAATAGTTTGTATAGGTTAGTGCTCCCTGTGCGATATCATATGGCTCGATTTTTAATATGCACTCGAAAAAATAAACTCAAAAGCGAAAGGAAATTCGTTTTAATTTTGAAACCATTCATTATAACATTTAGTTGCAAATATTATTTTTAGATAATGACAAAGAAAACAAATTCTTGGAAAGAATGGATAATACTGAAATAACTCACAGTCGATCAGTTGGGGACTCAGAATATTAATTAAAAAAAAATCCTAGATGTAATTGATGTAACTTTAATGTAAAACATAGACGTAACTTTGAATCCCAAGTTATGTAATGATTTGTATTTAAATCTTTCATTTACTTTCTATATTCATTTGATACCGTAATGAAAATAGAGTTCATTTATATAACAACGCCAAAAACTAAATTGATTTAATTTATTTGTACCTGTGATATAAAGAAACGCACAGCACGAAAAAAACAATTTTAAAAATTGGAATATTATTTTCTATTTTTAGTAACTTCCTGGAAAACATATTTTCAATTTTATATTTCACCTACCAGCTCAGCTTTGAGGTATGTCGGGATTATCTATTCATTCCAGGAATCGCTGTATATCCAATTTGAGCAAAAAAAATTGGCTGTTGAATTGATATAGTAAAAATGAAATTAAAAATATTTGAGTTGTGTAATTACTCTCAGGGGGTACAAGTTATTTTCTTCCTTTGTTATTGAAAGAAAACATTTTATACTGTAAAGTTTCATGTTATACTTTGATTTGCTCAATCGTAACGCGATTGTCTTGACGAAGTCTGTTAAATAAATTATTAAAAATTGTATGTTGTTTCCTTTTCTTAAGTACCCGTAAGCTTTTATGTATGCCAGGCAAGGAAGCAATCTTCTTAATAACGGGTCTTCCGCTTACTTTATGGCTGGCCACGTATCAATGATGTCTTTGTCAACCAACATCCATGACCGCTTACCATCTGGCTACCCGTGTAATTGTTTATCTGACATTAACAAGACAAAAATATATCGTAAATAATATATAGATCGTATAAAAATTATAGTTATCTTTTATTATAGTTAGTTATCTTTTTAATCCATAGGCACAACAAAGACCCAATTAGACAAAATTCAACTCTCACGAGTATTCTCCTTTGACGCATTCAAAAATTTCAAGGTAACTTGGTAAGCAAATCGGCCTTAGTAAGCCGTGGCGTAGTCGTTGAGATAGCGAAGTGTATAAAATCTTATACTCAGTTTGCCTGGAGAGAGGTCCTTTGGTGCGGAATTACAAATACAACCGCAGAATTACACGCTGGTAATACGCAGATATTACAAGTATCATAGCCGTATTATCGTTTGCTGGGATAGTGGGATAGAAAATGTGAATTGAGTTAACGATGACCAAATTAGAAAATGACAAGTGTTTTACATAATACATACATACATAACAACACATAATTATCCCACTGCTGAGCTCGGGTATCCTCTCATACAGAGAGGGTTTTATGGCCATAGTCCACCACGCTGGCCAAGTGCGGGTTGGCAGACACTCCTTCGAGAACATTAAGGAGAACTCTCCGGTGTGCAGATTTCCTCACTATGTTTTCCTTCACCGAAGCAAGCGATAATTAATTACTAATACGCACATGATTTAGAAAATCATTGGTACGCGCCGGGATCGATCACACGACCTCCCACTCGGGAGACCAACGTTCAACCGCTAGGCTATCACTGCTATTGTGTAAGTCGATCAAACTATAACAGACGCTGTCGCAAAGGCTTCTAACTACAAGTTTTTTAATGTAACAAAAGTTGTTTGAAAGCGGTAAACTTCGCCAAGTTGTGCCGTTCGAAGTTTGCCAATAAGTTTGCATCAGTTCGCTACCTGGTAGGTGTCATTCTTCATACTTCCGATACAGTTTGAAACAGTCCTTGTAACATTATACGAGTCTTGAAACTACTGACGTCGTTGATTTTGTTGAACAACTGCTTGTTTTACGATTTTGAAATATTTTCTCTTAGATTTTCAAATACACACGTCAAATATTTCTCCTTTACTACTACTCCGTTATAATTAAAGTAAATTCTAAATACTCATCTATCTAAGGATGAAATCTTTAAACCGTGCTTAGATTTATCTTAAGACTTTGGTTAGGTTTGCAGTATGGACAACTATTTTTGTGCGGTTATTAACGTAAATTTTTTGTAAGTCACAAACATTGTGCACTCAAGTACACTTACCTTAAGCTTAGACTGAGTCAAAGTAATATTAATAAATATGAAAACAGTCTTAGCTTGAAACTTTACTCAGTCTTACTGTCTGTCTGAATAAACTATGAATTTCCTTTTAGCATTATGATACGCGGGCACCCACAATCTATTATAATTTTTGTGCCGTAATTTCGACCCAGTTATTTTACCTCAGTTCGATTCAGGAAACATGATCCTGAGTTTACATACATAATTAACTCGAAACAAAATATAGCTGGTATTTATTTTCAGGCCTTTTTAAAATACATGTTGTAAATACATGTAAGCCGGATATCGAAAATTAATTAAAGACGACTTTATGAACGAAATTAAATTTTGAGCATGTATCCTCTTTGAGTACGAGTACGTGTATATTTTTCTCTATACGCGAACACTAATATTCATTTGGAAAATATATTAAGGGATAAAATTAATGAATATTACTTCATAAAAATATTATTATTTAAATATTTATGTCATCTCTTAAAATTGGATATTACTCTTTGACCACCAAAATATAATGGCATCGTCCACCCTGTCACCCCGTCAATCCTGGGTGGATGTGAAATAACTGATTTTACTAACCGGTAAACTTTTATTATACTTCGCGAATATAAATTCCAAAATCTATAGTTAAATACTCAGTAACTCCAAACCTCTTCAACCATAGTGAGTATTTATTCAACAATCGAACCATAGACTGTCAGTATAGTCAGTATATGTCTGTATATACACCAAATATGAAATGAAATGAATATAACATTTAAATGGGGGCTGTAAAAATTCTAACTTTAAGCAGTAAATTAGCTTTAGAAACAATAGCGGCGGTCGCAAATGGCGAAATTTTTCTGTAAATTTTTCAATGTTAGAACAAAGGATACGGTAGCCATTTTGTAGATCCAGGGCGGATATTCCTGTGTGAAATGATATATTAGATGTCCTGGTTTTATGTGAAGTTAAATAGTACCAGACACACTAATTTCTATAGTAACAGCTGGATAACGAACAGACATGTTTTGTCACTTTTAATAATAATAGTCTTTATTGTACGTCACTAGTATTACAATCTAATTAAAATTGAATACAAAAGGCGGCCTTATCGCTAAGCAACGATCTCTTTCAGGCAACCTAAGACTTGGGAGTTAAAGATACTTTTACCGGTCTTTACTGCCTACGCAGACCTGGAACGGCAAGAGCCAAGACGTTGCTATCAGAGCCCCTAGACAAAAATCTTAGCGGTAACCGTTCAAGCTCATGCCATTTTAAAAATGTATCAGAATGACACTGGCTGCGGAAAGGTTTTTGGCGTGACAGCACATCATCTCTCCGTAGGGACTGTCATTACCATACAGTTTTTAAAATGACGTGAACGTGAACTGTTGCCGCTAAGATTTTTGTCTAGCAGCTCAGAAATGAAGCGACAACTCCACTTGTCAACGTGACAGTTTAATTTGAAGATAAGTTTACAGATAAAGAATTATTAACAAATTAAAGTTTTAAAATGGTGAAAGGTTTCTTAAAATGTAAATATTTAATAATAAACAAAATTTTAATTGACTTACTTTCGTACTCACATTTCGATATAAGATCAAAATAAAGTAAAACATTGTAAGTGGATCCAATCTCGTGGTTCCTCGAAATTTTTACAGCCCGCCATAATGAGCGGATGGATGACGACTTTCATGGGACCATTTAAATTATTCAAGCACATCGCGGAAAGTAAGAGCATTTAGCATGGAAATAAAAAATCTTTCCAACCAAGGATTCTGCAGAAATAGCTCTGTGGGATCACACTTTAACAGCAGGATGTTAAATATAAAACGTGGATCATATTTTAAAAATAAAGCGACTATAAATAATGTAAAATATATTGTAAGAGTAATTTGAATTTTAATATTATGTTACTCGATGTATCATATTTATTACGTGTTTCTAGGAATCAGAATTTAATACGTAGCAAAATTTAAAATAATTATCTGTTAGGCCTAATCGATTTTTATACTACGTCGCTCCAGTCATGAAAAGTAATTTTGAGCTCGAATGAATTTATGGTCTTGTTTTATGAATCTTGTAATCATAATACAAATTAAAGCACTTTTTTTACTCATAGCGTTAGGTTACGATGAGACGAGTTCAATGATTTCATTTAGCTTGTGCTGTTTATTTGTTTATTTATTTGTCTCATTGGAACAATTCAAGTTTAACCCTCTTTCTGTTGACAGAAATTTTGTCAACGTTACGTCACAACTACCTCAATATGGGTATCCAACGATACAATACAATATAATTTGTTGCGCACACCATAATGAAATAGGTATAACAAACATCATGTAACGTACACAATGTTATTATTATTTAAATAAAACCTTTTAACATTAAAGTTTTCATTTATTTATATTTTCTTCACCCAAAGAGTGCTCACTGCGTGCAAACACTTTAAAAACTTCATCACAAGCCATATCAGTCCACTGAACAACGTTACAAAACCTGTCTAATCCTACATTACTTAAATGCGGTGTTTTAAAAGAAACATGCCCAAACACCGGTTGTTAGCGATGAAAACAATGTTAGCAGTAACGGGTAGTTGAGCAACTCGTATACGTGAGCTTAACCTTCTCGATGCCATTTGAGACATCGTGTACGTAATTGAATCCTAAATGTTACAGCTTTCCTCCTCTTCACCGGAATTGTAGGTATTTTGTAAATAAGGAAACACGATGAACGATAAAAAGAAAACGAACTCTTGATGTAAAAATATACAACATATTAAAAGTGTAAACATAAAATAATTTGAATTTTTCTGCAAACCTTACTTCATTGATTTAAATACATATATACATTCATACATAACAACCCATAATTGTAACACTGCTAGGCTTGGGTCTCCTCTCACACTGAGATGGTTTAAGGCCATAGTCCACCAAGCTGGCCAAGTGCGGGTTGGCAGA
>DWPQ01002071.1:0-11137 GCA_018251795.1 Perichares adela | reverse complement strand
TCAAATCGACGTAGGACTGATCGTCATTTAGTTGGTTGGGCATACAGCTATTTTATATAGATATCCAATTTCGTAAGTCATTTTGGTGCACCTTATTGGCAATCATCAAAGTCTATAATATACAGATTTTCATTATTAATTATTTTCCCGGATGGATCACGTAATTTGCATTTGAATTAATGATATTAAACTTCATGGATAAAGTTGGTGAATCTATACTAATATTATAAAGTGGAAAGATTTTATTGTTTGTTTGTACTTAATAAGTTCCGAAACTACTGGACGGATCTGAAAAAGAATTTTACCATTAAAAGCCAACATTATCCGTGATGAACATGGGCTACTTTTTACTGTGGAAATGCTTCATTCCTACGGGAAAACGGGCAATAGTTACAAATAATTTACATACCAAAACGATTAGAACGATAGATGACTTGCTATGTGAGGAACAAACGGCGTTCAAATGACCGATCATCGCTACACTTATAGAGGAGTCAGATAGTATAGTAATAATATTACTATTTTTTGTATTTTACTAGGACACATTAGATACAAAAGCCGATAATATCCTTACAACAATTACTTCTAGACAACCTTAGGAATATAATAAGGTTAAAGTTAAATGGGTGATTTATAGTTATAAATAAAACCAAATACAGTATCCATGTATTTAGTTGTCCGTTTAATTCTGAAGATAATAAATATCTGTAACATCTTTGACCGGCGAACATCGGTGACCTGCGACATTTATTAATTGTACCTACCATCACAGAGATTTAAGGTTTATTAATTTAAATGGCATTCATTACATCTAAGATAATATTAATTCAGCCTTTAAGTTCACGGTGAACTTATCTAACCTAGCAAATAACGATAGAGACAACAGCGCTAGCTTCCTGACTATTTGCCATGAAGTAGCCCGTCAGGTTAATGACTATTCATATATAAAAATATCACTTCCTTTTAATTAATCTCCAATTCCTATAGGTGGTCAACCGTCGAATTATGAAATAAGCCGAACGCGAGTCGGCGGTGAGTCTAACGGTACACAGATTGTTTCTAATAGCACCTCACCTGTCACCTGTCATTGAAGCACTTACAACTAAAATAATGACCTCAATGATACGTACCTACCGCTTTAAAAACTAGTCTTAGATATTTGGAGTTCTGGATTGATTTCATCCAAAGTTTAGGACTTAATGGGATATAGATATATCCCATATAGATATATCCCATTAAGTCTTGTTATGTAAGGTTACGAACGAAAGCTAACGGTATGTATAAAAAAATATGGCGAAATATAAAATTAACTTTTTAATAATGAATTTGATGTTGGATAATTTTACGGGAATTGTAATTGTTAAGTTTACCTTGTTGTTTCAACGATTACCGGCAACCAAATCCATTGCTTACGATTTCATTGTAAATATGTATTTGTTAATTATCTCAATATCTATAAAATAAAGTTTAATATTCAAATCGTATCTTTGACAACCTTTTAACTTGCATATTTGAAGACATGAGTGGATGAAGGTATGTCGCATTTTTGGATTTTTGCTATTCTATGCATGAATGATGGTGTTATGTGCATACAAACAATTTTAAACGTTAAGTTAAATTAATTTATTAATTAAAATTAATTAACAAGTTTAATTTTAAAACACCTATAGCGTTTTGAAATATCATAAAATGCGTAACTATGAACTCGATTTTCTCGAAATTAAATTTTGCGACATATCACCTTCATCTACACTCATGTGTATTATAAGTTATAATAGTATAGTCATAATTTATAACTATAAAACTTTACCATAACGCGTTATGCCTCTTACTCTGAGTTCGATTAAGATGTAATCAGCCCTTAGTTGTCGGAATAACCCCAGCTACATTACGAGGCATATCTATTCCTTGTAGATAAGTAAGGATGGTAAGTATAACTAAGCTCGGTTAGATTCATTAGTAAGTAATTCGATTGCAATTTGCCTGTACAACAAAAAGTAACATTAAATTACAATGTAGGTAACGGAAAACGCAGCCGAGTATGACACCAAGGTCAAAATCAAGTAAAATCTTCTTAATATGCATTAATTAGACACATAATTACCAAAACAGAGAAGACGGACTTAATGAAGGTACATTGTGTGACCATTTCCCTAACTTTAAGGCTAATCTGTCGAGCATTAAAGAATACATTAACACACAATATGTACGGTAATTGAGTACCCACATAATTCTGTAAGTACAGACTAAACACTAATTTAAATAATGCGTAGCTCATAATTTCGTTGTTAACTTATCTTTCCTGTTCCGGAATTTCAAAAAAATTAAGATCAAGTACAAGATTGCATATCATATACATATCTACTATTCTAAACTAGCTCATACTTTTAATAGTCCTGTATTAAATTCATATTTATCAGTATTATGTATTGACGAATAAAACATGCAATCTGTGAACTGGCAGCTTTGTCGTTCAACTTGTAGACATTCAAAGAGATGCGGCCAACATTTTGAATATTAAATTGAACAAATATTTATTAATTTATTTTATTTATTTAGTTACATTGAAATAAAATATGCCTAAAAACTTACTTCTTAACGTTTAGTGTATTTTTTAAATATAATTATGTACAATTAAACAACTCATTAAAGGTTAATTAATTCTTTACTTAATATATTGTCTTAAATGAATGGGTAGATGGTAACGGATGCATAATTTACGTGCCAAATAGATACAACGACCATTGAAATTTGCTTACATACATACATACAGAGATGTATGTAGTTGTCCCTTGACGGTTTGGGTATGTGCTGGGCTGTATTTATTGAACAAAATCGTCTTTCTACAATATATGTGTGGATAAGCTTTATAAATAACAGTTTCACTCAAAACAAATTTTACCAAAGTCAAATCCACTGGGTAATATTTTACCAATATGTCAAGTAATCGAGCATAGATTTGGACCAAACATACACCAGGTATTTCAGCGACTCTATAAGTAAACTTCAACATGTAAACATTATTACAAAAACTACGACCATTAGTAAATTTTAATTTTACAATATATGTTTTTGTGTATATTTTTTACATCCATTTACAACCATAAAATAAAATATAAATTTAAAACGAGCAATAACGTATAATCCTACGAGTATAATATGCTACATTTAATGTTACCATAGGCCGGGTCGCTATGAGCTGTGATGGGACCACAGGACGCATTCAATTTCCTTACCGCTGTCCTCTTGAAGGGGACGACAGACGACAGCCTTATATTGATACTCACATTCGTATAAATCTCGTAACGTTGATAAAACATCGCTTGTCTTTCGCTCGCTTAATAATTATGCCTCTAATTCAAGAAATGATGAGCAATGCCTATAAGCCACGGGTTTTTTTTAAGACTTAAATCTGCTTTAGGATAAATTTGTGCTAATTTATTTATCACAATCATTTTATTATCATACCATTAAGTTCATTGACATTATCATAATCAGTTATTGGTTTTATTTAATGCATTATCAACTCATATCCATGATTCACCATGGTCCATGGGAATGAACGATAACAACGATTTCTGAACTAAAAACTGTCATACAAAACTTCATCACCACACGCATGGGTAATCATCTCATCACCATTCACCAACAGGTTTCGGAATAAGAGAGATATGGGAATATTTAATAGGAGCCGGAGTCGGCTATGGTCAGTATCCTTACCCTGGCGGTGCTAACTACCCCGGTGGCAACGGGTACTACCCGGGTGGTTCGGGGCTGTACCCGGGCAGCTCGGGACACTATCCTGGGGGTTATCCTGGAGGCAACTACGTGGAAGGTCCCCCTGGGGCTCATCCGGGATGCCCGCTGTGCGACTCGTCGGTGTACAGCTACTGCTCTCATAAGCAAGCCCACGATTCGTGCTGCTGTGATACCAATTCATGTAAGTATTGTGATTGTGGATTTTACTACATTGTTCTGTGGGGCAACTACAAAACGCGTACACTAGCAAGAATGTCCACTTTACCTAACATATTGACAACCAAGTGTCTGGAGATAAACGGACATTGTTCGAACGCCTGATAATTTCTAGTATCTGATCTCTAATATTTTGATACCTTTTTTTTTGAGGTGCACTTTTTTTTCATTAAATATCTTTTCAAAATGGTTTGTTAGCGATGGAGATTTTGCTGTTGGCCCTAACTGCCTCTACAGCGTAACACGGACAGAGTAATTAAGATAGATAAAAATTTAATTCGTTTAGTGAGTTATTCAGTACCAAAACTACCAAATGACCATATTACATACATATATTTGAAACACTTACCAATTAATGTTGCCAATAACTGTTACACATCCATCTATAAATGTAATGACCTGTAAATTGCTTCTCTCGGACTTTTGACCATCGATCGGTTTTTAAAGAAATATTTTCCGCGTTACAACTGCTTGAATACTTCCAGTCCTGCCGAATTACCAATGCCGCAAGAGAGACTGCAACTTCATCTACGCGAACTCCTGCCAGGAGTACCACCTCATCTCAAACTGCTGCTGCATAGACCTTCAGAAGAACGCCGCGGCGCCCGTGGTGCCGGTCGCCCCTGTTGTCGCATAACCGCCTTATACCCAGTAAGGGAGAAATCTATAACCCAAGTTTAGACTTATGTTACACTTTAGTTTACACTATGGACAGCTTTCCTTTTTTATAAGCATTAGGTACTTTGAGCTAAGTGTATCTTGAAATTTTTGAGTGCACAATTTTGGTGATTTACGAAAATTTTACGCTAGTCACCGCACAAAAATAGCTGTTCATACTTCTAACTTAAGCAACATTTATGATAAGTCTAAGCATGGTTTATAGAATTTACTGTAGAATTATTAATTTTAGGTTAAGTTATACTCGACTGTATTTTAGGTTATTTTTAATTAAATCATCGATTTTTAAATGTACTATGTTTTATTAACTTATTTATCAAAATCTTTTGAAGGTGTTTTGACACACCTTCAATAGATTTTGCGATTTGTACATTTTGGCAATCAATACTACGATATGTGAAAATCGAGATTTTACTGCTGATTAATTTTCTTGTGTGTATTAACAATGAGACAGGATGACAATTGAATAAGGAGGATTACCTAATGGTAAGTGATCCCCCATCCATCCTAATACACGGTGGTTTATAGCATCAGAATTGGTTAAACCCGATTATTGAAGAATTTCTGACATTGGGATCTCACACTGAACACAATATTCTCATCTCTACTGAAGAGATGCTTACTTCAAGTAGGAGTCGTGTGTAGTGTAACCAAAATATCTCGACCCAAATAAAAAGCGATAACTGTACAATTGTTTTAAGGAACTAAATGTAATACGAAAATAAAACCACAAAGTATAGACTTACTCATTTATGCACCTCGAATTCATTATACGCACAGACAGACAGACACGCTATATCGCTACATCGTAGAAAAAAAGTTTACAATTTCGTCTTAATTACCTTAGGGAGTCGGGTTTATACAAAGTGTAGACTTTCGTTAGTCGCGAGACATCCGACATCAAACATTTTAACGAGTATTATCGAAATGAGTTTACATGGATTTTGGAATACTTACAAGTACGTAGTTTACAAAGTTTCAAACCTACATTTAAATCAGCTGTAAATGATCAATTACGCCTGAAGCGAGTACTAAGGTGCTGAAAGTATTTCAATACAATTGATCGCTTACAACCAAATTTCGTTTCATTACAATTGCCAGAAAATAAAAATATTTAAAATATTTTTTCTAAGAATCTGTGTTAAAAGACAGCGTTTTTCCATAAGATAGACGAGTTTTACATAATTTAACGCCAAGACGGTCCGTATGCCTATCGACAGACTGTAATATGTGCAAAATTTAAATTTTCTTACAAAAGTATAATTCTCTGATTAATTCATATGGATGTTTTTTATTTCCTTTTTTAACTAAGGTAATACAGCGGTTCATGTACGCATTGTTTTACTTCACATATATTCTAAGAGGTTCAAACTTCAATATGGTATACCAAAATTACGTATAGGCTAATTTACAAAATAGCAGACTCAGATATTTATTGTCATTCGCCGCAACATTACAGTAACACCAAAAAGTAATACCACAGAGTAAATAAAACATACTTCCAAACGCCATAACATGCTATCACTTTTTCGTCCATCGTTACGGATAGCTAAAATTAAATTGTCACTAAGTCACTTACTAACAATACTCGTTAAAATGCTTGTAACCGTTCTTCGACATAATTAAAAAGAAATTATAACCAATATCAATGACTGTTATGTATTATTTCGTTTCTGTGGAAGTTTTGACACCTCCGAGCGTGGCCCATATTATGAACAATATGTATAGTCCACGTTTTTAAAGTCTGAGTTGTTACGAACATATAAAAATGAACTCAGTTCACTTAAACTTACAGTCGGCCTAATATGATCAGAACCTGTCTTCACACTAAACTATTGCAGTGACGGAAGGTTTACAACGCAATGCAATCGAACAGAATGAATTCCGACTTAGGCGGAACATATAAAACAGAGAATTACATACATTGTCATAAAAAATATCGCGTCAACGCAAAACGCACTTTACAATAATGAGATAAAGTCCATTTTCTAAGTTTCACGTTAACGCTGTAATACTGAGTTATAGAACTCTGTAAAAAGTTAAAAATAACAGCGACCTTGTAACGAATACAATAAGTATGAAATTCGTTTGAGGGTAACCAGCCTCTACTTACGAGCTACGTGCCACAGACAATACAACTACTTACTACACCTATATACTGCCAAGATATCTTTTACTGTAATTACTCGATTTGTTACAAAAAGTTCGACAGGTCGACAGTTGACAGACATTGACAGATGATCCTGTTTCCCTCACATCTACCTTATTTTTCTTCATTTATTTTTCTGAATAATTAGATTAATCGAACAACACTATCACAAGTACCGCATAAGGTACATACGTCACAAACATCATACATAAGTCCTTGTTATAAAATAATCACTGTTTGCCCCACTGAATGTATCACTTGGCGAGGTAGTGTTTGTCTTGTAGTAGCATAGAACGACGATACACGTGGAAGTCTCCATATTTAGGGCAGAGCGCTTTCGTTAAATAGACTACGCAAATACCAAAGCAAGATAAAAAATAGCCCATTAGAAGTTGTTTACACTTAATTCCAGAAAGTTTGTACTCAATCTATACTAATATTATAAAGATAAAGAGGAACAACAGGCGTTCGAATAACCAATCGTTGCTACATTTAGGGGAGTCAGCTAGTCTAATATAAACCAAATGTATACAAGCAAGGTCCATATATTGAAGACAGCACTGTACAACGCCATCTAGTATTTTATGATCAACAAATAGATTGACAAATAAAGGTTCTTTGCATTTGTCATTGTTTGGCATTAGAATGAACTTTCTGAACAATTATGACAAATGTTTATGGAGTAAGAAAAGTGTACAAAGTACTAATACATAAGGTATCTATTTCGAAGTTGTTTTACGTTTAGACAATTTAACCTAAAGATGTTTGATTTATTAAACAAATAAAAATAAGTTTAATGTAAACAGCGACACTGGCATCAATATAAAATTAGTTGTATGCCACTATCCTTGTTCTAAGAATCGTACAGTAATTATTTTATTAGAGTAGGCAAGCCATAGGTCGCCCTTTGAGTGCTAGTGTGTATATAATAGAGACGGAAGATGAAAGACCTGTGCATGGTTTTATCTAATGGGTCACAATGAAAACCAGCAACTGCGGTTGTCCTGCGGCTACATGCTGAGGGTGGCCATTTTCACCTTTGTTTTTGTTTCTTACTTTTATTTAATGTAGGTATTATAAATTTATTTGTGGGTGAAATTAATATTTTTCTTTCCTTTTCTATAATACAGGCAAAAAAGGGAGAGAGACTGGACGATCTGATATTGTCTTTTATTAGGCCTGGCTTTCCCACTCTAGTATATTTTCTAAACCAATAAAATTATAATTAATATAAAATAGCGAAACTGGTATCAGTATGAAATTATTTGTACAACACTATCCTGGTTCAACGATCCACACAGTAGTTGGTTGTGAGCGGCCGGGGGCTGGCGGGCGGCGGCTGGTTACCTCGCGGTCGCCACCGGGGGGCGTTCAGCGCATGCGGTAGTGGTTCTTCTCCTGCACCTGGCACAGCTCTCCCTTGAAGTCAAACTCGACGGTGAAGTCCAGGTCGCGGTTGTTACGAGCGTTCTGCTGCATCGAGAACGTGCCCGTGATCTCCTCGCCTTTTTTCACCTGGAAACGAAATGTTAGGTGCACACGTAATTACAAATGTGAATTATTCTATTGAAATAATAGACTAACAGTTTTATTTTAGTTCTAAAATCACTTCAATTCTTCAATATTTCCTCTTGAATGGTATGCTGTGTAGGTGGAATGGTGCAGTGGTAGGCTTCTACATTCACCATCAGATAGAATCATGTAATAAGTAAAACAACCTGTCTTTATAATTATGATGACCAACCAACATGTAAATTCATAGTTATTAAAGTATTGTATTGTTACTAGTTCCTAACAGATGGATAA
Source organism: Perichares adela (assembly GCA_018251795.1). Lineage (NCBI taxonomy): Eukaryota > Metazoa > Arthropoda > Insecta > Lepidoptera > Hesperiidae > Perichares > Perichares adela. Next base: position 2,529 of record DWPQ01002071.1, on the reverse strand, counting down.
AATTGTTAATATCATTTGATTACATACAAGTTTGGCAATAGGGGTTCTCCCGCCACGCGAGCCCTGTTGCCTGGGAAGCATCCAAGCTCCAAGTATTTTATATTCTAAATGTGTATAAGCAAGCTATCTATAAAACTTATCGCGATTCAATAATCATCAACGCCGTCTGCTGTCGGACAGAAGAAAATTTAATTAACTGTAATATAAATAACACCAACCGTCATGTACTCGTCGAAGTAGAAGACGGTCTGCTTCCAGTGCGTGTAGGGCGCCTCGGGCGCCGTGCTGAACCCGAGCCGCTTGTGTGACTTTGTGAACTCCACGTTGAAGAACGTCACCAGCGCTTGGATGAAGTCATTGCGTCGAACCTGCCAACGTAACAATCAACTCAACTGTGTTTCTTACTTACGTGTATCACAAACACATGGGTCACCATACTCTGCTAACTTCTGAACGGTTAATAATTTGCTTAGTTGTGTGGGTTGGTTTGTCTCCTATGATTACTACACAAAATGAAAGTAACCTGGGTGGTAAACAGGTTGAAAGACTTCTTCTGTAGTATCTGATGTATATGATGTAGTATATGATGATTAGAAACAGACAAGTTAACCACAGTTAAAATTTTCTATGTTCGAGGATGATAGAGGGTAGGACAATATTAGTGATATACTTTCCTATCCTACATAATTGTGAGATTACTATGTAATTCTGAGATTCAAATATAGAGCAGGCCTATAGAAATTATCAACGTAAGCATCAAATAATAATTTTGTAACTTCTTAATTAAGAATGACTGTACTTTAAGTAGGTGAAGTACTTCCTCGTTCAAATTTACGCTTTCTGATATAACCTAAAACTGTTAACTTTTACATAACCAGTCAATATCATAAATTACCTGGAGATGGAACTTTGATTCAAAGTTGAGATCTTCCTTCTTAACAGTATACAAATCTATCTCCTTCAATAGGCAAGAATTTGTGACAACCTGTAAATTGAGAGAATAACATAATTTAATACCAATACATACTTGAGATAAATTTAAATAACAATAGATCAATAAAATGAATAGGATATTTGATGGCAAACTTCTAACATTAACCCTTACCTGTTTGGCATCAACAACGTCCACAAGCGGCTCTGAGATTGCCACTTTCCTGATGGAAGACATGTTGAAACCGTAAACATCGTCCCACCAGTTGATCTTCTCATCCTTGTACTGACGATCTTCAATGCCACAGATGAATAACGTACATCTGTTATATTAAACAATTAAGTTATTAAAACTATGAAATTATGATACAATTATCAGTATCGCTAAGACACATAAGTAATTAATTGCCTTTACAACCTATGAAAACTATGAAATTATGATATGACGAAGCATAATTAAAATTCACAATTAATAAGCTAAGACTATTTTTTAAACACTAAAATGAATGTAATTAGTAACTAACATTCACAATTACAACAATTTTAACTACTAAAGCTACAATGGATTAAAGCATACCACTTTGGCTTTGTTTTGCAAAACCTATTCACATGGGCTTTATGTTTACAAATAATACCTCTCACAACCAAACCAATTATTAATTTTTCAATGTATACATTTCTTGTTTAAACCATTTTATCGTGTTACAGATTATTTTGAAAACTTGAAACATAATTTTTAATTAAAAAAGATTTTATGTTCAATGTGTTCAATGTGTAATCTAATAATTAACAATAATAAATATGAAAGATATTTTTTATAAAATACATACACGCTGTAAAATCTTTTGCAGAAACAGCAATTGAATTGTACTGCTTAGATTGCTTACCATACACAGTTACTTTATTTTAATAAATTTATTCATACACACCTGTCAGGGAATAGCATGCCATCAGGCTTCAGCCACTTGTCTCTGGCGTAGAGAACAGTGTCTAACATGCTCTCGTAGAAGAGACAGTAGCCCATCCACTCTGATATTATGATGTCCACTTTCTCTACTGGTAACTCAACCTCCTCCACCTGGTTACATGGACAATATAATATTACTCATAGACCCGGCAGACTGGACCACAACAATGGTACTTTATAATATTGTTATGTATCTTATAAAACAAAGAAATTCCTGGAAAAACTAACAAAAAAAAATTGGGAGAAATTGCCTATTTTCATCCTAAGCCCTTCAAGTAACTCTGTTTGAAATTTCATTACAATACTGAAAATACCACATATCTCCATACTAAATCCCTGAAATCCAGTATTCTAGATTGAGAAAATGAGGAGCTATCCTCAGTTTATCAAGCATTTATATTTGCAGATTATTCAAAGACATCTTAAATTTTTAGATAGCAATGTTTCTTGAAGGTCTTATATCATGTTAACAACTCCTCACATTCTAGTTAGCTCCTGCATTATCATATTCTTGGCCAGCTCATAAACATCAAGAAGCAAAGCAATGGTACTTTAATTAATTGTATTTATATCCTCAAAGACAGTAAAACACAAACCACAAAGATTTACTGCTATGCGATTATTTACTGCTC
>DWPQ01002070.1:0-11137 GCA_018251795.1 Perichares adela | reverse complement strand
AAATATATATATCGTGAGTACCCGTAAAATACTAATAATGTGTATAGTCCGCGATAATACCAGTTTAAAATCATATGTTTTTCTTGTATGTTTTATCATTGACAATGTAATAAGGATTTCGTATATCGTTATTACAAATTAATTGTCAATGTTTAGCAGCGGACCTTCTTAGTTTTTTAGGAAGCGCATTCCAAAGACGAAAAACCTGAACTGGGAATGAGTTGGATATAATTTGTTATTGTGATAGTTAATTGGTTCGTCTTAATTGTATTTTATTTCATATTCTAACATACAGGCAGTGATGTTATTATACAACTTGCAGTGTACAAAGACGAAGTGTTCACGATGAAGCTGGGTGGAGCCCCCTCGTCAGAGGCCGCGACCGAGGCCCCGCGCGCCCCCACCACAGCCCCCGCGGGGGGTCCGTCGGGCCGCATGTCGGCCATGCTGGCGGTGCAGCGGTCGGTGCTGTACGTGTACGGCGGCGTGCTAGAGCGGGACGAGAAGCAGTTCTATCTCAGCGACATGTACAGTCTAGGTGAGGGGTCACACACCTTACATTTTTAGTTGTAACGTGTACTGACGATTTTTGTATTTTATGCTGATATGGACCCAGTTGCATGGATCGTGGTCACGGCGAGACTGCGGTGGCGGGGAGTAATTATTGACAGTTGACACTAATGACAGATAAGCCTGTCAACTTTACGTTGTCTGTTTCACGTTCTTATGTACTGTATGTAAGGTGTAAATGTTAATTGATGTATGAAAAGATTTAAATTAATATTCATTCTACATCAGCTATAAATCTGTCACATGTCGGGATTTCTAACAGAAAAAGTAGCTTAAGTTACTCCTTCTTACATCAGCTATCATCCAGTGAAAGTCCCGTTAAAATCGATTCAGCTGTTCCAGAGATTACCAGGAACAAACAGACAGACAAAATTTTTTAAAACGGTTGTTTTAGTATATATACAATGCAAATGCATTATGTAAAAGACTTTTTAAATATGACAAAGAGACGCTCCAATTTTATTTAGTTGTATGTATAGATGAAATGTATTTCAGATCTGCATAAGTTGAATGAATGGAAATCCATAATCGAGCAGCCATCGCTCCCTGACTGGCTCGGCTCCGACTCTGACGAGGACGAGTCAGGATCTGACAGTGAAGACAGCGAGGAAGAATCTGGAGAAGATTGAACATTTATTCTGACATTTACTGCCTTAAAGTTAATTACATTATGTAAGTGGACTTTGTAAATATAATATAAGTATATTTTGATTAATGTTTTGTTTATTTTAATATTATACACACCATTGAGACTAACTAACCTTTTGCTTCTTCGCGTTTCAAATTAAGTTATTCTTGGTAGTCTATTGATGTTTTTTCCCGGGTCTGTTCATGATGTGCATTTGCTGAAGCGATGACGTGGTTTTATTTTCAAAAAAACAAAAGTCCCCTTATATATTTGCCATATTTTGAGAAGGTTATAGGCAATAGTGCATTACGATTTTATGTCAATTGACTGAAATATAACGATTAAGGTTAAAAATCTCGCCTGGTGGGAGCTATCCACGCAGGCGATGCCGTGGGCACAGCTAGTTTCTAATGAATTACCAATTTTCTATTTCATAATGCATGTATTTTTAGATGTGTAGTTTTAAATCGCCATCTAAACTCAAAATAAGCATTTCAATGCTTGGTGTCTCGTAGGTTTGGGTTTGCGACCGGTCTGAGACGGGCGTTCGACAACCTATTTCCATCTTTGTGACTCTAAGAACAATGTGATTAAAGATAAGAATATGTGATCAAAAGCGATACAAATTAACAACAAGTGATAGAACAAATCCGAATTTATAATTTTCAAAGAAAGAAAAACTCAAAATATATTTGTCATAATATTATTTATTTACACATTTCTACCTACGCTTAAATTATTTTATTAGTAATAATTTAAATAATCCATTAAGCTAGCATGGTTACACTGGCTAATGTTTAACAAGGATAGACATCGTTAAAGCATCGAGTGTATGAAAAACATAATTAATTTAATAAAATTATATGTTTAATTAAAACTTGCAGTATGCTAAAATACCTATATTGAACGCTTTCATGATCGATCGTCGGTCCAGCGCATCAAAAGTTAGTGTCGAGCAATTTTTAGCTTTAACTACAGGAAGCATTGAAAAGAAAATCCAAATTGGGATATCCATGATTGCACGAATTCCTCAAGGTTTCAGGCGTCATATGTTGTTAGTGATCCCGTTCTATAACGTCAAAAACGTTTAAGAATCAATAGTCAGTAATGTCATCAGCATACATTTTTATGTTTTGGAATTTCGTCATCACAAACAAAACATTACTTTTAACTCTTGTAATTGTATTTAGTGAGTTTAGTGTGTGTGTAATTTTCACAGAGACGTTTGAGAAAAGTCGCATTTGCTGGTATTCATTTGATGACTATTGAATTATTTATTTAATATGTAAGCTTACAAAATATTGGTTTTTATAATATCAATTTCAATCACGACTTTATGTTCGTAGTTGTTCGGCTGTACCCTGTGTATATAAAATATTTATTAAACTGTATAAAAACTACAATTACTAGAAACATTTAGATATTTCAAACATTTTAAATGTTAGTTATATAGATAGAAATAAAATATATTTACAATTATTCTTGGAAAAATCCAATATTTTCCAATAATATAAGTTTTTCTATAGTTATAAACTTAAATAACTTGCAAAATTACAGGAATAAATTCGTAACTTTACAATAAATTATTAATCTATGCTCAAATAGTGTAACAACGTAAATAAAATTGGCATTCCGTTTTTTAAATGCGCCGTTCCGCATTCAATTCAAATTCTTAGCACTTTAATTAGGTATCCATAGATGGCGTTGATTGCCTTTTTAACGTTATTTTAATAAACGTTTCTTTCTATGAAACAAATGTTATTCCTTGTTAATGTTTTAAAAACTTTCTTATATTAATTTTGTTAGTTTTCAATTTAAGCCCCGAAAAGAAAATTAATAAAAAAATGCTTATGTCTATAAACTGATTATGCACTATTTGAGCGGAGGTGCAGTCTATAAGGTTATGCTCTCGTTCGATTAAATAAAGCAGACGGATAAAAAACAACGCAAAAATAAAATAAAAAATTATTTATTGCAATAATACACAATAATTTAATATTCGTAAATTTCTATGTATAAAAATGAATATAATAATATATATTTTGGAACCTGAAAATTTCGTGAGGTCTAAATAAATATGTGCGTGTTCATTTTTACAATAAATATTGAAAACCGCGTTTGTTTATCTACAGGTTGTCCGAAATCTTTCAGGACACGGCATTGTATTTAAAATCTAACCTGCACACATCTTATGTTAAATTACATTTAATTTACTGTTCAACAATTGATATCCGTGGATCTTTGATTCGAAGATTTCTGACACCCTGTAGACACAATATATTTATGCTGTTCACGACTAATGACGAACAAAACATCCAGCCATGGACAAATGACGGATTATGACGTCACAATATTATGCTACGTACACACTGGACCAATTCCATTCTAAATTCAGCTTCTGCAAGTTATAAAGTGTAAAGCGAGCGGTGCTTCAGAAACCATCTTAAGCAAACGGCACGACACGTGATACTCAATTGGTCCCACAACTTGCACGATATTTCTTTAAAATTATAATAAGTATGTATTGAAAAATTAAATTTCATTTATTTAAAACACAAGTATCGATATGAGATTTATAGCATATTACATTATTATATTCTAGGCATGTTTAATGCATGTTATTATTTTGATAAATATTGTGCGTTTTTATAAATATAAGATTTCATATATCCGACTTTTAGTATGGCATGAAATATTCTTAAGTAGACTATACACTGGTTTAACTTAACTATACTTATTTGACTTAATTTGCAATACATCAAGTGATCGCTAACATAGACGTCGAGGTAGGGCATATAAGGGCAGTGAAATACAGAACGTAGCTCTCTGTTAGCGACTTCAAAATGTATGAAGTATATACGTCACAGCATCAATTGTCACTTACGTCATCTTTGTTCGAAATTTGACAGTGACAGCAAAATGTTACATTGTCTGTATTGATAAGGTAACAAATGTTAAAGAATAGAAACTGATAAATGTTACGTATGACAATTTGAATAAAGTCGTAACTGAGTTTAAATTAATAATGCTCTCAGATGAATTAATGTGCAATTTGGCAGTGAGTTATCATGTGTTGTCATGTTGTATTTTTGTTGGTCGCCAATAAGTCGGGGAAGCTTCTAATGTAGCCTAAATAAAGGTTTTGTTTGGTCGTTTGCTGGCTGTTGAACCAGCTTAATACTAAATCGTATGACTAATTTAGTTTTGTTCGTGACCACGCGTTACGTAAAAACACTTACGAAAGCAGTTTACGGTTGTATTATAAGCTCACAATTATCAATCCTGAGAACATTAAAATTTTAATTTGAAAATCCTAACATTAAATTATAACTTATCTTCAATGCATTGCAAATTAATCAATTCATTTACATCCCTTAGCAAAGTAAAGCTGAAGCCAAAATCATTAAAAAATTAAAAACGAAATTGCGTAATGATAAAATATAAAATTACTTAACCGAAATATTGTTACGTCAGTCGGTTAATCTTAGTCCAAATCATATAAAAGCATTGCACAACTGAAGCCAACATATGAGCCAACATGACGCCAAACATTGGTGATAATTATATTAAGTTTTTTTACTGGAATTCCTAGCCAACTCTACACCCAACTATCGAAGCCAGCTTGTCAGAAGTGGCATACTTCTCGTGACGGTCCAATGAGATAGTCAATATAACATTTATTGTTTTTTTGGAATGTTAGCTCAAACGTTGGTGTCAGTACCGTTACTTCCATAATGATATTTGCTAACAAATCGCTGCACAGAACAGAGCTACCGGCCTCGCATGCTTGCTTTAGACTACCTTCACTCACTTTTATGTAAGCATGTTGCCAGTACTCTTGACGGATAAAAGTATCCTAAAATGGTTTTTTAAATCTAAACAACATGTAGCTTTGGATCAACTGATAAAAGTTTGTGGATTTAGGAAGATATTATATACTGACATTGTCCCTATATACGTGATAGATCCTAATTTCCTAACTTTTTCACAATAAAATGTTTAATGATCGATGGAAAAAACCTTCACAAACACAACATGCATTTCCAAATATAATTGAATGAAAAAAAAACGATACTATTTTCTTTCATACATCCATAGTGAGGTACCTGACATATTTCAAAATAAATACTGGCAACATTAATATGACATGTATGTCTCGTCAAACATGCGAGGCAGCCGGGGAAGAATTATAACTACAAGTGTGATGGCGGTTTGTTACAATATAAAATCCCTCAACCAAGTCACAAAACAAACATACTTGGCCTTCGTAACGATGTCATATTCATTTGATATATAGGTGCATTAATAAATATGCCTTAAAATAAATGGAGTCAAAAATGTTTACGAACTTGAAGTATTGGATTTAGTAAAATCACTCAATTAAATAAATAGATATTGGATACCATAGAACCAGTATACAAAGAAACCAATATAGTACCGTATGGCGCGGTGGTAACAATGCCGCACAGTCGTTCGTAGGTTCGATCCCGGGACAGTTATTTCTCAGCGAGACAGATTTGAATGATGAGTTAACATTTACGTTCTCGTCTGCGTTTATATGTTTGTGCTCTTCATTGGTCGACAACTTAACATGGAGCTAAGTGTGTAGCTAAGTCTTTTTTTGTAACTAGACTCAAGTGTCAAACTCTCAGCTTAATATAATGTTAGCCAAAGATGTATAGTTTTGAGTTATAAAAATATACAAAACATAATTATACTCATCGATCAACATGTCTCCTCTGCAGGGATATTTATATTAGTTGAATCTGTGCGTCTTGTATACAGTTCTATCTGTAGCATTAATTATTTTATGTGGATTTAATTACGAAGTAAATATCGACGTGTGAAAGGCAATTCTTCCATACCGACGTGACGATAATATGTATATACAATTGGATTTCATTGAATTCGCGTTGTTGAATCATTAGTTGGTTCAACGAAACGAAATAGGAAAGTATAACGATGGGAATACTATAGTTAGGTATTTTTGTCGCTGTGAGCGTTGCGTTAATGTTAAGTTAATTAAGTAATTTTACTGCGGAACCCAAGCTGCCCTACCCGCCTATCACACTTGTAGTAACGCTTGTACTTAAACGAGAACGAATATTAAAAACGAAGCAAATCAGTCTTAACTTACGATTACAGATACGACTAAGTTTTATTTACATTTTAAACATTTTTATACCAAAGTTTGCGTCACAATATATTTACAAAGATTCAACATTCAGTTTACACGTCCGCCGCTCTCAATGTTGATAAAAAGTAATTTAGACTACAATTCCTTCACTTCGCAAGGTTTACAAGACTTCAACATATTATACATACAACTTACTCGTAATAAGATAAAGACATTCGACTATCTAGTACAATCATAATTTACATTAAATATTTACAAAAGATCTTTAAATAAATACACGATTTGGCTGTCTTTTTACTAAATAAAACATTTTTGAATTGCGATCATTAAAGTAAAGAAAAATTAAATGTTATTGTCGATCACTTGTGGATACTTCGCCGCGACGAACTACGAGCTGGTGTCGCTCGAAAACAAACCTTAATTTCATTAACTTAAAGTTGATTTCAGAACAAGACTAAAGTTGACTACAATATACATCGAATAATGCGTAATGCTCGTTGATACGTCACGTCGAGATCGTCTTTAGTTAGAACAAAATTGTTTTGGAAATAAAAATAAATTACACTACACCTTCGTGTAAGGTTAATTGGTTGAATGTCCGAAGTTTGTTGAAGGTTACGTCCACACAATTCATATCACAGGGCGAATCCGCTACAAACCGTCGCTGGACTGACTAGGCTGCGTCCACAGCGCCCCTCACAAACGTCCTATATTTGGATTTCATTCATCTTCAAATATCCAATGCAAACGCGAGTTCACTGCAATCTATTTCAAACACAAATCGACAAGTCGCCTACAGCTAGTCTCATTTCAATAATTCATTAAAAGCTTAAATTAATGAAAACGCCACTTTGTAAATTGTAAAGATCACAAGACTTGCTACAAGACGTCGCGTACAAAACCGTAGATTGCATTGACAGACACCAAAATCCTAGTCGCCACTAAAACAGTTCGGTGACGATGGTGCCGAACCACGCGCACACGACCGGCAGCGCGTACGTGAACAGCGCCTTGTGCAGCGAGGGGCGGTCGGCGGCGCTGGCGGGCGGCTCCGTGACCGGCTGCTCGAGCTCCTTCCACCGGACGCTGGTGTACTCGCCGGTGGGGTCAGCGGTGGCCGGCTGGTCGACGCGGCCTCTGTTCTGCACGTTGTTGGTGCCGGGCACGTCCACGATGGTCGGTCCGAACGGTACCTCGGAGACTGGCGGCCGGTCAGGACCGGGGATCGGGTCGGGCATCGGCTCTTCGATGGCTCGGTCGCCAGAACCTGCGATTTAATCGACATATAGTTTTACGTATTTTTTTAATATACCTGACAGTATTAATTAGTTAATTAATTTGACAATTCATTTACACATGTTCCATAATTTTTCCCAGGTCATATAGTAATCTATACAATTTTATTGGAAGACCTGAACATTGTCTTTTAACCATAACACATATAAAGAGTAGGAATGCCATAGAAAGTCTTGAGTGTGAGTGTCCAATAAATAATAAGAGTGAGAATACGAGAAACCTATACTTAACTTTGTCTAATACGCATAATAAAAAGAGACAGATAGGTCCTCATTTGTTTTCTCTTTTCGATGGACACTATTTCCGCTAGCTTCCCTACTTTAGTATAATAAGTCCATGCTTTTAAATTATCAATTACGTCAGCTCCGTGTGACAAACTACTTGTGGTCACGTACCTTCAGGGTAGTCGTGATCCTCGTCGTCATCAGGCGCCTGCCAGTCGGGTGCGCGCGGCGTGCCGGGCTCCGTGTCGTCGTCGCCGTCACCGGAGCCCGAGCCTGACCCCAGCGTGTCCACGAAGTCCGACGACGCCGCCAGCTGCAGATCGTCCGCTGTTCACCACATAAATCATTGTTATTAATTCTGTAGCGACTTTTTAGTAAACGATACCGGGTGGCGTTATTATTATATCGTCGTTGCGCGTGCAAAGCCGCGTAAGAGCTGTTTGTTAATACCGCGTATGAACGTTTTCAAGATTTTACAGGACGACGAAAAAACTGAATATTTTAACCATATCATTGAATTTTACCGACTGAACTTGGTGACTACTTTTTAATGACGTACTTTACAGGAACATATCGTAGATTTACCCATAACTTGCCCAGCTTTCCTGTAAAATCACTTACGTTGTTTTGTACTGAAAAATCTCAAAAATTCTGTATACTTTTTAGTATGTACGCGGTATTGAAATGAAACATTTTATTGAATTATTGTATTTCTTATGACAAAAGAACAAAAAATAACCTATAAAAACATAAAGAACTTCTTAGAAAAAAATATTATCGAAAAAAAAACGTCACACTATTATAAAAAATATATAACTAAACGTAATCAGTCCGGTATCTCTCAAATTCTTAAGACAATTATTATAATCACAGAATTTAAAATGTGAAGTTCAAATACGGAGGAACATCATATAAAGGGTAAATTATCATAAAAATTATGACAATCTCTTGGTATGACGCTCTTAAGCTCCTGCAAGTGGTCATACTTTGTTTTCGAAATCGGTTGTCTCGATTCATAAAGTAAAGGTACACTGTCAATCATAGATGAAAATTTCTTTGGTCTTCTAGGCAAAGGAGTAAACTTATGTGTAAAGTTGAGCTTATAGTCTATGATGCCACTTGGATTATACCTCAGCGCTCTTATATCAAAGACATAGTGATCACCCGCCCCACGAGGTTTTATTGATTCATAAATCAGGTAATCTTTAACACCGAAGTCTCTAAAAACGTGTAATCAGCTGAAATAACTTCGTAAGGACTTGGTACTTTCCTGGCCTCGTTCGTGATAATGGCATTGTGAGGGTAAAAATATTTCCGGGTGTTTAATCTTCCTCTCAACCACGGAATAAACCGAATCCTCTTCCATTTGCGTGTGGCCTTTCTCCAAGTATTTTTGGGTTATTACTATGTTCTTATCCATAGCCAAACGCAACAATGCATTCGACACAACATTATTTCTATTCTGTGCTGTACAACCATCTGCAAATAATACAACATCCTTGGGATCATCGTCCAGAAGTTTTGTTAAATAGTCTACAAAAAATGATGCGTATGTAGTGGCTTTTAAATCGCATACCGTCTTGTCGAACCGTTGAACAAGTGACTATATTATTGCCCAGGTTATAGACTGAAATGTTGTGCACAGCATGTTTTGTCTTAAAATAGAATGCACTAGCATTAAGGAAAGGGCTTAGTTTTACAGCTTGGAGATCTGCTGTTAATGCATGTATGATTCCTTTTTGTGCGGCTTCTTTTTCTTTATTTTTTTCAGCTCTAGCTGAATCTTTTAGTTCATATGTTTGTTATACTGCTCGTCTGTTAAATTGCCTGCTTTGTGAGCGCAACACAGGTCGCAAGCATCTTTTTTTGGTTGATATCTTGAATCGATAGGTTCTACTACATTAACATTTAATTCACTAGGTGTAATAATATTATCATCATAATTTTGTGTTGATACAGGATCCAAAACAGTTGTAAACTCAGATGTTGTATTTTGATTTTGATGATCTTGCTCGAATTCTTCTAGCAAAGGAATGGAATCTATTTGCAGTACTGGTGGATTTGTACGATTGATTTTATTTAATATTTCCCTCTTTTTTTTTTAACAACATTTTTCTTCTTCCACATAGGTCTTTTAAAGTTACCACGTCATCACTAATATCAGCATTTTCTAAAAACGACTCATCATTGTCTTGGTCATCCATCATTTTATAATTACTTCAATAAATTTATCTAAAAATAGTTAAAAGTTGTTTATTCTAGTATAATGCAACACCGCGTAAATGTCCAATATAATAAAATCACGTAATGTCGAGACCGCATAACTACATATTAGTGGTAATAATTCAGCAAAATCATAAAATTATTAAAGAATCAGGCTTGGAAACACCATTCAAACATGCACATATTAGTAATTATACATTAAAAACAATAAAAACGTACGTACATGGTTGTTATTCAAGGCAAAAAAAATATTTTCGCGCAGCGCGGAATAAATGTGGTAAACTTGTTCGCCAATTTGGTAAATACGCGGACCTGCCGCCAACTTCAGGCAAATTACTGTTTCGCGGTATTGTTTCGGTGGCAAAAATGAGGTTTCCTAATGGCTAATTCAAATCGAGAAAAATCCAGTATATTCGAATCCGCATTAGGCATCTGTTGGCGCAATATTTAAATTTTGGACATTTTGCTGTTACGCGGTAATAACAAACAGCTCTTACGCGGCTTTGCGCGCGCAACGACGATATACGAATAAAGCAATCGAAGCTTTCTACATTAATCGTACAAGGACCAAATAAAGAAGGAAAGAACGATCGATGTACTGTTGCTCTCCAACTATGATTATTTATCATGTCTAGGGATCTTGCTTTGCTAAAATCATGTAAGGGATAACTGCCAAATCATTCGAATGAAATCGAAACAAGCACACGATCAAGCAGTTTTCAATGAATATTGACATCGTTTACAGGCAAAAGTCGATGGAAGGTGAAATGAACAATCAATTAATTTCGAAAGTCGAAGTAAATTGCGCGGCCCGAAATAAAAATGTATTTCGTATATCTAATTATTATAGAAAACTAAATATTTTGACTGCTAATTAATTTAAAAAAATAATTAGGTATTTTGTATTTTTATGTTTTTAATATTAAGTTTCTCATGTAAGTAAATTTACAATCTTTAATGAGAAATAAACGACAAGAACATTAACAACAATTATCTTTATTGTACACAATCAAAGGTTTACAACATATTATAGGAAACTGAGATACAATTGGCGGCCTT
>DWPQ01002069.1:0-11139 GCA_018251795.1 Perichares adela | reverse complement strand
ATCAAAACATGTAGCGACTTCGTTATAGACGGTAGCTATAAATCACTGACCCGGTCTGCCCCTTACTCCCGCGAGAAGAATATTCATACAGCCAGTAGAATTCTAGAATAGGGAATTTTGAATACTCTGTTACTTTTACTACTCCAAGAAAATAATAAATTATGACTAAGAAATTAGCAGTAAAAGCTAGTAGTATCTTGGAGTGCTAGCTCCAGACGTAGTGACGGGACTCGTCGGGAGCAATATACATAACCCGGTAAATATTTAAAGTATCGCAGTAATTTTTTTAAACTACTCCTGATAAAAAAAGAGTATATAAATATTACTGTCTTGGATTGTATTGTATTGAAATACAATACACAAAGAATACATAAACAGTTATTATATACATTCAGTATTTACAGAGGGCACGATCGGTCCGCGTGATGCTGTAAAGCCTTCTAGGACCAACAGCAATATTTCCATCAGAACCAAACTAAAAGAAACCAATTGGTAATCCTATTATCCCAAAAAATTCTCTTCTTTTTTTTAGTTTCAACTAAACAACAGGTTCGTTAAACTCACATCTGTTTTAAAAAACAACTCTCATCATATTTAGAAGTCTATCAAAATACGAGTTGAACTCACGTACCAAGCTTACATTATTAAAGATCACAAACTATGTGAGCACTGAACAATATTGTAACGTAACTTGTAGAACGCTACAAAAAACATTTTTGTGTTTACTTGTAAGTTGTGCTATAAGATATTGTTTCTTGTCAAACATGATTCTAGGTCAACACGTAGTACTCTATAGGTTCTGATTCCTTTGCGACAATCAAAATATACGGCATAACGACCGTAACTTCTGATTGCGTTGAGACCGTTGATTCTTTCACAACTCGGAGGGACTGCAAACTGTATTGGACAATCATTTCATTGTGCTACGAGTATGTTTACACGTTCGCGAAGAAAATGTCTAGAGACTTACAGGGACGGAACAATCCGATAGAAAAGATCCATTTTTCCTATTAAGATCCAAAACCCTAATTACAACATAATTGCGTCTACGAGATACTAAAATTAATGAGGGCCTATCTCAACGTAATGCATAGTGTCTCACGCTGTACGCTGTCATTTCGTGCCTGCTACTTGCCACTGCTACTGCCGCGATCCTTAAGGAACACTAAAATATTTACTGGTTAGTAATACTATTTCACACGTTCATGGAGGAGTTCAAAAGATGAACAACATCGTAAAGCGTCAAATGTAAACATAAGAACCCATAAAAGTTTGATATCTGCGAGGTACAAGATGGCAGCGAGTGATGCGATTCACGTGCATTATTGTTCCAGGGCTCATGTTCGTGGGATTTTATTTATGGGTAATGAAAGCGAATGTAATGATCCAAACTATGGAAATGTATGTTATGCATAAACAAATTGTAAAATCCCTTAATCTTTCATTCAAACTTTTTGTATTTAGTCTGTCTGATTTGTATTCGTTTATATTCGAAAGTCTATTCTATTCTACACAGACTGGAACGATCCTTTTAGATTTCCGTTTTCCGTCAGACGTAGAGAACCCTAAGAATGCTTAGCACAGCACTTTGCTCAACTGCTTCTTGATTACAGTACATTTTCTAAAAATGTTGAATAGCTTATTTTTGCGCTCAGCTCATTCGCGTACAATATAAAACAAAAGGCTGAGTATTATTTTCCGAATCGTTTCACTGCATGATTCAAAACGGTCGGTATAAGACTACCGATTTATAATAAAGTCTTTGAATAGACTGTTTCATATTATTTACAGCGCTTAAACGATGTGGCTTGTTAAATGCTGCAAATAAATAGCCACAATAGACTAGAGACAGGCTGCTAGACTTGTCAAGTCTCACAACTGGGCTCTAAAACTATTCGAAACCTTGCGACGGTCAACAACAATTACCGAGAACAATTGTTTAGCGAACTTTCTAAGCCACTGAAAGACAATTGTTAATAGGTAGTGTCGAGCAACATATACTTGGCACAGAAAATAGAATAAATCGTACATCTGGAATACGTATTTTTAAATCTTCTTCATATATTTGAACCGTAAAAATGTTCTGTACGTTCTTAGAAAAAACCGAACCATTCTTAGAAATTAAATAGGTACGTCTGACCTATCTACTAATCAGTCAGCACGAAAGTGATAAAATATTCCTGGATTCGTTTACTTTCCGTAATATAACTACTCGTAGAAGTCCGATTCAAGTATGTCGTTTCTATTTTAAAATCGTTGAATATAATGAATTCTTCTTACACTGAAAATTATAATATTCTCAGGGAGGATTTTAATGAAGTTAATTAATTCATTCTTATAACTTTGTGAATCGTATAATTAGGGAGTGTGTGCCTGTTTCCCTTCTATCTTGAAAGCATAATTTACTTTTAAACTTCAGACGCTTAGAAAGTTAGCGCCTTTGATGACTTTTAATGTTAGACCAGGTCATGCGAAATTGATATTTAACGTAAAGTATGTCAAGTGGGACGGTGCATTACGTGTTTTCAAAGTGATAAAATTATCAAACATAAACTTAATTGAAATGGAAGTTATATAAACAACATAATATGAATCTTTACCGTACGTGATGATATTATGAAAAGCTTTGATAGTGGTTGGTCTTCTACTCACTGTACTCATAGCTCATCTGCTTCAGTGTGGATTGATGATGGAGTTTGCAGTCAACTGGACCATTAGCAATTGGTATTTAGACAACCCAAAGGTTTTAAATAACGATAAATGTTTAATTTAAGAGGAGTTTCTTTCGCCGTTTCTTCCCCCCAAATACCGACCACCTTTCCGAAACGGTAATAGAAGCAGAATATGACGTGCATATGAGTATCAATGATATCTACTTGAATTTAAATTCTGAACTTTATACCTAAATATAGTCCCGTGCGGATGCGTGATGTCGTGTTTACACCCGCCCTCCTTACAGTCGTGTCGGTTGGGGTGCAGCGTGAAGCCGCTGCGACAGCCGCACTCGTACCCGCCCAGCGTGTTGCGGCACTCGTGCTGACAGCCGCCGTTGTTCTCGGCACACTCGTCCACGTCCATGTAGTACAGCGCAGCGAACCCTGAGTGGTGCACTGATGCGTCCGATGTGAACTGGGAAATGGGGATTTTTTTAATTCACAGATAATGAAATGATAACTTTGTTGATAATGTTTTATTGGCCCTGTAACCCAGTTGGTGATGACCATGGCCGCCGAGTGAGACTTAAAATCCATATTATTGGGACATACATTTATCTGTCAGATAAAGTTTCATCATAATCTAAGGTGTGAGAGTGAAGCGTTTATTTATTATACGGAAAAGGATAGATACAGCTTGTTCGCGAAAGAAAATAACTGTTTGACTTGGCTTACTTTGGTCTTAACGGCTAACGAAGCGACGTGACGTGCAAAGCGACACGATGTGCAACCCGCAGCGACTAGCGTTCATGTAATGTATGTGTTTACGGGATTTAGTTAATGCCAATAAAGTATAATGATTGTATATATCACCTGCACTCGCAGAACGGATCCATCAGATGTGACCGGTTGAGGTAGAACGGATCCGCAGAAGACTCCGTGCCGTCGCAAGATATTGTCGGCGCCCAGCCGTGAGTGCACCGTTACACTATCGTACTCACATTCCTGTAATGTAATTAGTAATTATGAACCGCTCACAGCCCCGATTTTTCGAAGAGCTCTCCCCTCCTCGCTAGTTTAAGTTCTTCTCTGGCCGAGCATTCTACACTCGCCTCTCTGTCCACGTGAAGCTGTAAAGGCTGCTAGGGCCAACCGCAAAATGTCCATCAGAAACAACAATCTGAACCGCACACAGCCCGATGACTCCTGCCAAGTCCTTGTAAGTCGGAGGTCAAATATCCCACATCGTAATGTGATCATTCTCACATCCTCATTCAAGAATTAAAATTGGATGACATAGTACAGCAGACGTAATACTATAAATCGAGCATGTTACGTCAACTATACCAGGCCTTGAGTATGTAATGGATTAATGGGATAGATTACTTAATTCAGTGACATCGCAGACCAATGGGTCTGCGATTACAAATTGTGGTGTGATTACAAATGTGTAATAACAAATATTGAGCAAGTATACGCGAAGAGCGCGTGACGTGATCATTTCAACACAATATAGGTAATGTTGTTTTACCTGATGATACATGTTATTGCTGCCTTCTAGGTCGAAGTGTGTGAAGTTCAATGTGATACGGTGTTGCAGGGGTGCCACTATTTCCCAAAGGCAATTCTTGGAGGGAGGGTACAGGTCCGGGAAAGATGGTGAGGTGATAGTACCGTTGGCAGCGTACAACACTCCGCCACAAGCGTCTGGAAAAAGGCAATATATAATAGGTATTTGGCAAACTTGGTAAAGACTTTTAGACGTTTCGCTCATCGTGTTCTAATATGTTACTGTAAATTAAATGATTCTTTCGTCTGTAGTTCAGCAGTGTACCACGCTGGCTCCATACCCCAAAATCTCGTGCTCAAAGTAGTTCCATCGGTCCCGAGGATTAAGGTTAGTTTAGAAAAAGTCTTCTGTCCGCTGCGTGGAACTTTTATCAGCGAACCAACTCAGATTATCAACATGTCCATAGTATGACATTCAGTGTATCACTTACTTTCACACTTCTTGCCATCAGAATGCAGCTCGTATCCGATATCGCAGGCGCATTCGTACCCGCCCAGCGTGTTGACACACGAGTGACTGCAGCCGTGGTCGATGGACGCACACTCGTCGAACTCCTTCATGAACGTCGCCGAGAACCCCGCTTTCTGCACCGAACTGTCCGACTCGAAGATCACCAGCAGCTTATTTGATGTTGACCTGTCAAACAAGCTATTGGTTAACGCTTCGGATTCTAGCTTCACTCGTTATAGAGTTCAAATATTTTCTAGTTTGGTCAAATTTGTCAAGGCATAATTTTTTAATTGTATCGTGAGGCCAATGGTGACCAATATTGCAAATACTTTAGTATAGCATAGCTCTGGTCTATATTCATGATTCAGGAGAAGTAGATTAAGTAGAAGTTTTAGGAGCTTCCAAATCGGATTGATGGAGAGGTTAGTTGTCATAAACCCAGGAGTTAAAAGTTCTTATGTCGCATGTATAAGCCCCGTGACTAAGCGACTATTACGTAATAACAATTGGCTTGATACTTGGATACTGACATAAAAAGAGATTACATAATGTTCCTACCTGATGTCGGGTGGGATCTTGTGTCCGCAAAACATGCCGATCAGCGGACTGTCGGCGGCGTCCCCATCGCGAACCTGTACCTTATCGTAATTGCAGGTATCATGGTTCTCCACCTCGAAAGAGTGGAACCTCAGCGCTACTTGATAGTCCTGTAAAATTTACAATTAGTCACAAAATGTTGGTTTGCTGGAATGAAATTGGTTTAGTGACCGAAATGTCCCGTAACCTTGATGGCTTTTCGACACGTTTGTAACTACAGGGTATTACTATTTAACGACCTTAGATCATGCGGTAAAAAAAATCTTATGAACAAATTGACCAATCCAAATAGTGTCATATTAGAAAAAGCTTGGCAGAACTGGCACCGTAAAAAAATAATAATGTAGTTTTTTTGCTGTTTCTTCTTCTATGTGATCTACTATGGAAAAGACAGCAAAGATTAAAAAAAATTTGATGAAATAAGTTATTCTGAATTTGAAGTATGTCATTTTCTATGTTCGGAATTATGGGAGCTTTGCCATACGTACCTGTGGAACAGAAAGCTTCCAAATACAAAGCTTGTTGGGCTGGTAATCGTCGGGGTAGTTGGGCGACTCCAAGTGACCACTGCTGTCCACCTCAATGTCTCCACCACATACGGCTGGAAAGAAGTAACATGACGTTTCTTACACATTACATATATATTACACATTAAATATTATAAAAAAATAAACACCGTTTTTTATACAAGACAAACTAAAAAAGGAATTTAAGAGACCACATATACTTTAAATGATTGATGTTTCATCTGCATTGACAAAATTCCTGGCGCTGGCATTTCTCCAATGTACGTTTTCTAGACCTTTCAGGTGAGTAGTCAATAAATGTTAAATATAAGCCCGAAAATCCTTTTTGGGATGGAATTTCATAAAATTCGTTTTTAGTTGACCTTTACTTCGTGAAACAAAGATTCATGGCAAGAGATCTTGTGACGAGTTAGTGGTATTTCGAGATGTGAAATGATGTATAATACTACAAATCAATAATCTTATACAGATTATACATATTATTATAATCAGAAAATGTATTATCAATTATTTCAGTGGCATCTGTACATTTGGAAATGTTAATGTAGGCATATTATTATGAATAATTAGCTAATAAGCTTCCCTTTGATCCGTAATCCTCAAACGATGTTCAGGATATGTGCGTCGTTGACCTTTGATAATAAGTCATAAGGCGCCGACAGAAGTTCGGGTAATTCCAATTTATACTCGCGAAATATCCCTAATTCTCGAAACAAACTTCATTCCAGCCCGTGGGCCGTTTAATTGAATTATGAAATTAGTTATTCTCGGACCGACGAAGTTACTGCAAATTGATTTAAAATGTGTATAACGTTCATAGGGTTCCCTACAACCGTATCAGATGAAAGTAAACTTTACTCGTGTAGACCAAGTGTCTAGTTGTCGGTAAATATTATTATTTTCATTATATTTACATCCATGCCACTTTTGGGCTTGGGTCATTGGTTTTAAGACATAAGTCCACCACGCTTGGCAAGTGCACATCGGGAGACATAACACATCTCCGAGAACAATATGTAGAATTTTCATGAATGCAGGTTTCCTTACAATATTTTCCTTTACAGAAGCAAGTGGTGATAGGTTACACACATCATTCGAAAATAAAAGGTACAGGATCATTATCTTTTTCTGTCTGCAGCACGGTAAAGAAGAATACGATTGAATTAAAGATGATACATAACCAAGTAATTAAAGAATAGACCATCAACAGAAAATGTGTGCCATAACTTCATCCGTTGCTTAGCAGGGTACACACAAAGATACACCTAAATTATAACAAACTAGCTGACTCCCTTATAAGTGTAGCGACGATCGGATTTTCGAACGCCTGTTGTTCTCAAATAGCAAGTCACCTATCGTTGTATGTCATCGTTTTGCTATGTAAATTGTTTGTAACTATTACCCGTTTTCCCGTGGGAATGAACTACTTTTCCGCCGTAAAAAACAGCCTATGTTCATAGAGGACAATGTCGACTTCTAATGGGGAAAGAATTTTTGAAATCGGTCCAGTTTCGGAGCCTCTTCAATACAAATTAAACAAACAATCAAATCTTACCTCTGTATAATATTAGTATAGATAAATACCTTCATAATGAGCACGGAATCCTCTATGTGGCTTAGGTCTAAGTCCCGGCTGGTACACCACAGTAAGCCTGGAGCCTGTCGACCTCATCATGGGTCCTTTCCCGGAGCCACAGATGCGGCCCAGCACTGGGGCGTTGGGCATATATCCGTCGCGAACCTCCACCCATTCAGACCGGCAGCCATCCGACTTGTGAATGTCTATCTCTGTAAGAAAACAGTATATTTAGTGAATCATCAACTGTCGTGTCCCCTGCCTAACATCTCAGGGAGAAGGGGTCGACTGAAAAACAGCATGGCGTGTACTCCTGTGTGCATGTCAACATTAGCTGAGGCGAACCCTATTGACACCCTGAAAGATATAGAAAACATATATGTTAAATTTTTATGTATGTATTTTTACATGTATGTTTAACTGGTAATAAATAGATTTTGATGATATATACTTTCGTTATCAAATAACAAAAATACAAGTAAAACACAAATGAACGATGTGCAATATTTCAATCAAACAAAACAATCAATCAAATTAATCAAACAATCAAAACAGTGGGAATCTCCTGGATTCAGGAGCGTGGCGCAAGTTAGAGACGGCCTACGTCCAACAGTCGACATCTAAAGACCGATGGATGGACATAAATCAACCCTATTTAAATACGCAACGTTGAAGGCATAACTAACAGCACAATTATCTAATACCGATATTGATTGATCTGTTACCAATACCAAACAGAGGAACTAATGCCGATTTTCGCAACAAACTGCTCAATTTATTCCCAATCCCTTCCGTGATTGATAGCTATGAACCTCAGCGACCGCAATTGTAAACTATGTAGTGACTGGTCAAAATTTACTACCCTTCCTAAGAGCCGCTATTTTAATTTGATCCTTTACCTATCCTCTTCGTTTCATTTGGCAATAGTAAAACCGAATTCTATGCGATGCGAGGGGTCAAGGTTTAATGGTTATATGGTGAGAATAGAACCTCAGTTGGCCGCTAATACCGCGGACTGAGGCGGAAACTCATTGCTCTTGTGGTCTCTATGGTTAAGGTGGACGTACGACAAATGTTTTGCCAAATTTAAAGTATGATGAGCCGTAAAATCTTTATGTACGTCTATACAAATAAATAAAATTAGAGTGTCCGTTTGTAATATTAAAATAACCAATTTTATATGGCGCAACAACGTTGGCTGGGTCTGCTAGTAATAATAGTAATGTATGAACAAAATTAAAAACTTTCTGTGTAATTTAAGAATTTCTTTTAGAAGTAAAGCTTTTAATCAAAATCTATTTTTGAAATAATTTTAACGCATTTATCATTACTTTATACCGTGTTAAATGTCAAACGATGTTTGTATTGAGTCAGTCTCGTTACCACAATGCGGTATACATATGTATTTTATTATAATAATGTTTTAGGTCTAAAATTACTGTGTAGTTACAGTTACTCGTTACTCGTTACCTACAATAATTGTATTTTAATTGAACGAGTGCTAGCGTTCGGGAGCAATTAGTGTAATTTTGGACTAATTGAATTCGTGACGGTTAACCGGTGTAGCGTTGTTTGTTAATTAAAACAAACGAACTGATTGATGGGTGCTTGGATTCGGTTATAATTAATTTTAAAATAGTAATACCCGTGCGAATTATTCGCACTAAATTCGCAAAAACAAAAGCAATAATTTTTTTTTTCAGTGGTGAATAGAGTAGAGCAAGCAATATCTTTACAACAAAATAAAATTAGATTGTCTGTTTGTAATATTAAAAAACCGCTTTTTACTAAATGCATATGTATGTATATAAGGTAAATATATGTACCTAAACAACAGTTTTTAAATTTTTTGTCTGTCTGTCTGTTTCGTCCGGGTAATCTCTGGGACAGCTGGACCGATTTTGACGGGACTTTCATTGGAAGATAGCTAACATAATAAGGAGTAACTTAGGCTACTTTTTATCTGAAAAATTCCACGGGATTCGGCTTTTAGCCATGTCCGGATTGGCAGACTTCACACGCCTATAAGACTATTATAATCCATCCTATACCTAATGAAACTTAGTGTTTTTATTTATATAGGTTTTGTTATAAACTTTTGATTTTTTTTGTCTATTATGTAAACACTAGATATGTTTAGAATGATAATTCGATATATTTGTGACTGTTAAAGGTCACTGTCTACTATTTTCACCATCTTTAGCTGTAGAACTGTTATGGGTTTTGATCACGACTTTAAGATGTTGTTACAATCAATTACTCAAATCTACTGAGTGATCAAGATCCGTCTTCTCAGTTATCAGGGGTGCGATAGTTAACAGCCGAGAGACAAGTACCATAATCAATCACAACCAATTGTCCATTGTTAGGCTCGGGTCTCCTCTCACAGTGAGAGGGTTTAAGGCCATAGTCCACCACGCTAGCCAAGTGCGAATTGGTGGTCTTCACACTCATACAAAAATACTCCCAGGTGTGCAAGTTTCCTCACGTTATTTTCCTTCACATAAACAAGTGATAATTAATTTCTAATACGGACGTAATTTAGAAAATTATTGGTTCGCGCCGGGATCGATCGCACGACCTCCCGTTGGAAGACCAACAATTCAACCGCTAGGCTATCGCTGCTTTGTTCTAAGCTGCTTGTTAACTTTTACTACATTAAATAAGTAGTTCACGCCTTCCATGGATATTTGTGCCAGAGCTGCACTTAAAGAACCAAAGGCTCTGGTACTGCACTTTGCCGATTGGTCTTTCTAATACTATAAAGATTTATGTATGTATGTATCTATGTAGAAGTTTGTATTTTTAACATTTTTATGTATATTACATGTATTTTCGTATTATTATTTTTTTTCAATTGGGACCAATTATTATTTAAATTTAAATATTTATCTTGTTGTGTGTTGTGTTAACACCTACCATCGACCTTTCCACATCCACCCAGGGATGACTGGTAGACAATGTCATTTGCCCTTTGTTTCCTCTTTTCAGAGGTGACATAAACACTTAAATAAATAAATTAAGAGTTTGTTTTTTGAACGCGCAAATTTCAGGAACTACTGTTTCGTACCGAAATATATTTATGTGTTGAATAGTCCATTTATTATGGAAGGCTACAGGCTATATAAAATTACGCTTTGACTAATAAGAGTGGAGCAGCAATAAAAAATGTTGCAAACGGGATAATTATTTATATGGCAAAACGACGTTCGCGAGGTCAGCTAGTATAAAATAAAGCCTTTGTTTGTTTATATGAAAGACAAGAGAGAAAATAATTTGTTTTAATATGTAGTAAGTAGTAACAGTACGAATAATAGATTTGTCAGAACGCCACAGTGCATGAGCGAAGTAATTAGCGTGGCGCTGACTTGGCATCGAACCCGGAACCGTCCGGTGTAATTACAGCATCCGCCGAGCCGCCGACGCGCGGCTAAAATTAAATGAAGCCATACTAATTAACGTTTAGCATTGTTATTAATAACTTTATAAATGACGCGCGTGCTGCGCTCGTTAAAACTTAACGATCGGTCGTATCGGAGGCAATCATCATTATCATCATATCATTATAATCATCATCTCATACTCCCACTGGTCCTCGGGTCTTCTCTCAAAATGAGAGGGTTTAGGGTGATCAGCTGTAGATTGGCAAACTTCACACTCCTTTGAGAACATTATTCAATACAATAGTTACATTACGATACGAGCGACCTAAGTGGTTTATCATTGCACGGAGTGTAGTTAGCTAGTGCTAAACGTAGTGCAATG
>DWPQ01002068.1:0-11140 GCA_018251795.1 Perichares adela | reverse complement strand
AAACAAACACTTTTCTCTTTGACTCGTAGACCTGTATACGGCGGTAGGTTAATAATGTCATGCCGTCTTATACATTTAGTTACATAACGCATCCACCGTTAAAAAATATCCATACAAAGTATTCCGATACTTTATACATATTGTTTTACTAAAATAAGTTAGTAGGTTACTTGACTATAATTCCACTTGATGGTAACCGAAGATGTGATCCGTTAATGGTAAAGAGCCCTAACTTAGCGAAAGCTTATTTATTATTGTTTTCTTTAATCAAAATGGCGTCAACTTTAAAATAATGTGTAATTTTATTTCTACTCATTCCGCTACTGGACGTATGAAGGACTTTTACACTGACACTAAAAGTTTTCACACACCACTTAGTTTACACTTTAAAGTTTTAAAAGTTTAGAAACATCGTCCTTGCGTTCTGTATTAAAAATACAAGTGTTTACATAGCGGACGAGGTTACAGCACTAGTTCCCTCGTGTTCAAGGTCGTTGGTCTCAGTACCTCATAATTTGATCCCAAAGGTTCTTCATGGTTATTCATGGTGGCAAGGTTTAATGACTTGCCTGTATTCCTTATTTGATTTACCACACTCCTAGAATCAACTGAACTGTTATTGAGCCGGTCTTCTGTTTACTTCTTGACTGGCAATGCCTCAGTGATATCTTCGGTGTCACGCATATCAAAATTTTGTATGTATATATTACTAGCTGATCCCGCCAACGTTGTTTCGCCATTTTTCACATTTACTATTATTTCTTCGCTCCTAATAGTTCCAGCGTGATGTTATAATATAGCCTATAGTTTTCCTCGATTAATGGACTATCCTACACCGAAAGAATTTTTCAAATCCGTCCAGTAGTTCCTGAGATTAGCGCGTTCAAACAAACAAAGAAACAAATTCTTCAGCTTTATATATTAGTATAGATTAGGTCTACCCACTACATTTGTTGAAAGAGGCTGTATCACATAACTTTATAAACAAAAAAATATTTTAAAAACATTTTATAACGATCGACAGTGTCTTTATAGTGTTTGTGTACAAAATGCTTAAGTAAGTTATTTGCAGTTTACATTACCTTTGCCCTTGCCAGTACCCATGTAAGACGCGGGTGTTTGCCTCACAATTTCCATCCAGAGTTTTAAGACAAAGGACTATTCAAAATTTATTAAATTGCAGACATGTAATATGGCCGAATAATAAAAACATGACGTAATTACGCATTGTTCCAGATTAACTAATCCCAGGTGTAAATATAAATGCAGTCCCAGTTTTTCAATGCGGGATCATAAATTTGATTTTTATTTTTGGAGCCATTTATGTTCTCGAAAGCAGGTCGAAAACGAGCCGAGAGCTGGTTAACGCAAACCCTTTTCGTTTTGTTCACGCTTGTATGAAACAATACATTCTCACGTTTAATTTCTTTCGGGCCTCAATTGATTCTTTTACGAGTGTGTTTATTGAGCGCTCGCGAAATTCGAAATGCTACTTGCCGATTCGCCACCGCGACAAACGTAACGTACAAACCTCTTCATATTATACACCACGGTTTAATTATTACTATTGAACAAAGAAAACATAGTCGAACACTAATCACACGAACCTACCCATTGAACAGTATAAAAACCACCACAGCTACATCGACCTCACTTGGTTTCAGACCTGTTATTTATTTTAATACTAGCTGACCCCGCCAACGTTGTTTCGGCATTTTTCACATTTTCCATTATTTCTTCGCTCCTAAGAGTGGCAGCGTGATGTTATATAGCCTATAATCTTCCTCGGTTAACGGACTATCTTACACCGAAAGAATTTTTTAAATCGGTCCAGTAGTTCCTGAGATTAGCGCGTTCAAACAAACAAACAAACTCTTCAGCTTTATATATTAGTATAGATACTTAAATCGTTACTGCCAATGGTAAATATTCAAAAGAATATAAAGAAGTATCACACTAAACTAATTAACTTTAATTCACCTTGTTCACCAATACATGTTTTATGAAATGGTGTAGAAGCCGACCGTCTAACAAACAGGCCGTTACGCGGTACCTCTCGTGTAGTCACGTCGTAAAGTTTCAACGGAGGTTAGGTGTCACTGCAGTAGTGCCCTGTGGAGTGGAGTCGGCGGAACCCGGGTGCGTGCGTGCGTGCCTAGCTGCCCGCTCTCGGCTAATATGATTATGACAACGCTACGTGCCCGGGAATCCTCGCACAAATATTCATTAATCTTTCACGGTCCGACGTCCGCTGCGATGGAGATTTAATCAGATTAAGGATCATCTTTTTGCGGGAAAAGTCATGCCCCTTTGTTGCTAGTCGGCCGTCGCTCGCACTTTTGTGCTGAATTTATGACGGACGATGTTTGCTCTGAATGTAAATTATGTAGCGAGAATATAATACTTTTGTTACCGACCACCCGAAACCTTCTATCAAAGTTATAGCTATCGTTTACGGCAAGATCTGTCGTTTAGTCGCAAAGGGCGGTGCGTTAACGGGTGAACGCATAGTGCATGTGTCCACACTACGTAGCCGGCGCCAACTCGACTGTTGGTCCCCTTCAACCGAGCGACCTCGCCACGCAGTCTACTCCAAACGGAACTCCCTAGTCTGGTTCGCCTTAAGCGACCGTCACCTCGTTTACATCTCTCAGTAAGAGCGCGCGATCCTCCTCTTTTCAGATAAGTATAATTGATAATTCACTAACTCATAATAATGCAGTGCTAACATTGTGTACCCATAAAAAGACATAGTAATGCGTGAATTTTGTAAAAATGTTAACACTTAAATGGCCACTCGAAGAGCAGTTTGATTCATAGATAGGGCGCGGAAAGTCGAATAAAAAGTAGAATTAAGCGCGG
Organism: Perichares adela; assembly: GCA_018251795.1. NCBI lineage: Eukaryota > Metazoa > Arthropoda > Insecta > Lepidoptera > Hesperiidae > Perichares > Perichares adela. The sequence continues at coordinate 8,278 of DWPQ01002068.1, read as the reverse complement.
CGAAACGCGCGTAAAATTATTTTACCATTGTATGCAAATCGATGCCGCTGTGATTATTTTATTTCCTAAGAGTCTCGGAATATAAATCTTGGCAAAAAAACGACGCCGTCTGCACGGGGTACCTTAGTTGATACGTATATGTATTTATTGAAGGAGCTAGCTGTTAACGCTCCTCATTTAAACAATGCCTGACATATCTGATGGTAGAATGTTTTACAAAATTTCGTATTGACACAACTTTTTAGCTATAGAAACAACTGAGTATTGCTCGAAAATACTGTATATGGAAATATTTGTTAAAAAAGTGAAATGTACTAAAACATCAAGTTACTACCTTTTAAAAACATTTAGTATTGTGGAAAAACGAGGAGTCATAGTGAGTCATGTTGTATGCCTTTCACTCGCATTTTCGCGTTCATTCATTTCGGTCGCATTTGTTCGTTTATAGCTCATAAATTAAGTCGTCAAGCAGCTTTATGAATGACGTCATACGACCGTCGAAGCCGTATATCACAGTGAACAGACTGCATTGAGGCAAGAATCTTGCTTAATTAAGCCCTATGATATTCATGCATCTGCTAAATTGCGCGTATTCTGCAAAAAAAACTTACCTTGCCTATTACACTCGAACGGATACCTCAAAAAAGTGCTCCTCATCGGGCATTCTTGACACCCGAGCCGGATAAAACGGGCAGCCATCTTGGATATAAACGCATAACTCATTTATTAAAAGGAAACGCGTCGATCCGGCGCGGTGTGAGTGTGAGCGGTGTCTAATGAAAGTTGTGGTGCAAAAACGTAGTCTCGTCGGGAATGTGTCGCCCGCGCGTTCTTGAACGTGGACAGGCTATAAAAATACCGTCGGATGAGGCTGCGGGCTCGCGCCCCTCTCCATTTCTTTTTCAATCAATTCAATCAACGGCCACTGTTCGATTGCCTCCTGACGCCCGGTGTCGCCGTGTTCCGGGCATATCTGACCAAATTTGTAACGTTACGTTTCTTTTACTTTCATTCTTCGTTACTTAGCAATCCCTCGTGGTTTTACTACGAATTCTCTTAGTATTTCGTCAAATAATTTATCGAGCTTAACTTCGTTTCAGTATCAATATAATAAATAATATCTATTAAAACCTACTAAATAACACACTAAGCTGGTGCTTAAAGCTTTGACAGACAAAAATTGTAATAAAGGTTTGAAAACTTGAGGAACATAGTCTTATATAAAAATTACTACATATATCAAATTGGATATTGCTACAGTTGAAAAGATTTCCAGGTTCATAATATAAGTTGTGTAATGGAATCTAGAATTTGAATTAAAGTTTTTTTGTTTGTAGTAAATCGAGTAAATTGAGCGTATTTTTTATGTTAATATTAACAGCGAATAAATTAGCAGACGGGCCTTATGTAAGCGATTATTCCGCCCATATATGATACCATTCATCAACCAGGCATTGCTGGTCTAGAAGGACGCGGAAGATCCAGTTATTAGTAGCTGTCCATTACTGCAATCGAAACAGTTCCAAACATTTAATCGACAATTGTAGAAGGAGAGTGATGAAGCCTGGATAGCAGGTAAAATCTGATGCGATTTGACTGGTAGGGACTAGTGAACTCGAACAGGAGGATACTAGCATCATAACCTCGTCCGCTGTTGATTAGGATACGCCACTGGCAGGTGAAGTTGCCCTCGACTCAAGTATAGATTGAGCCATATCACAACATATACAAAAGACTACCACATTGTTGATGTGAAATTTTACTGAAGCTGTTGCTGGTAGCCTTCAACGTATCCAGTTAACCAATGAAGTATATTACGAATTAAGCAGTTGATAACTTAGTGGTTTGAACTCGGTTTAGACGTTGTGGCAATATTGGCTCACTTAAGTTACTTTTGCCGCTCATTTGTAACCGCCTTTTGTCTTTGGACGTTTTGATTTTCCGATATTCTTTAAAAGTTCAAATTTATTCTAGAAGGCGATTGTTACCGTTGTTTAAGGTTTTATATATTCGTTCAGTTTATTCGAGTTTAAGCACTGAATTAGTTTATGTAAATGAATCAAAACAACACGACGACACCAGTCAAGGTTGAATGTAAAGTAGCTGACTGGGTTTAGTGAAAAACATGAGCCTTCAAATCAGCAAATCATGCAGCAAAATATTCTACACTAACAACCGTACCTCACTGGGAAACAACACTATCTGTTTGGATAAGAACTGTGGAGTTACGTCGCACCACAATCAAGAAGTACTTGTTTAACTTCAGTACTAATTCGTTTGTTTGTCTGCAGTTCTAATTCACAGTTAGTACGTTCATAGGCCTCATGTTTAAGATACAGTGTCGGTGTTAGCGAGTCTGATTAATTGGGCCCTGATGTCATTGAGATTTTTCAAACCTAAAATACCTGTTTGTTCCAACATTAATTTCGAAATCAACATATTCTTAAGTCTCATATTTTACTTACTTGATTGTCTAGTTCAACCATTACTTTACAAACCAAAGATATCAGGATCAAAAAAATATTTTGTACCTCAATGACATAAATTATTGTGTAAGAATTTCATCAAAATCCATTCAGTTGTTTGGAAAGTTTTGATGAAAATAATTTTGTCCTGTCTAATCAACGTTCTGTCTGACTTCTTCGTCTTGCCGTGACTATGATAGTATTAGAAGAGCTATGAATAAACCCACTATCGATGCTAAAATTGTTCACATATACCTGAATTTTAATGAAAACATAATTACACACAAACAGTTTCATTTAATTTAGACGTGTCAAACATTCAACGCGAAAGAACACTACATTGTGTGGATCGAGCTTACAACATTTACTAATAGTATCTATCTATAAGTCCTCACGGCGCGTTCTTGAACGATTGGCAAGAGATGTTGGCCCGTCTACGATAGTAGCGGTCATACTATAAAGCTGCTTCATCCTTGCCTTTCATGGTTTCCAACAATATATGGGAGACTGGTCTTTCTAGCTGTCTAAGTGGCTCTTAAATGATTATGGTCACCTTTATTACTTCGAAAAGTTTAACCGCTTGTGACTTCAAACTTCCCTGCTTTGCAGGAAAATATTGTAAGATACTTGTAAGAACGTTCATTCAGGACAAACCTGAAACATTGCGAAGGGACCCAGTTGTATATTAACGCAAAATCCTTTAGCCTCTCGAGTCAGATGGTTGCCAAGAGGGTGAAAGCTGCATGTAATAACTACGCTCCCTATAGGAAGCCAGGTACATTTTTAAGATTTGCTTTTCTCGATAACTATCATTGTAAATTTTATATACCAACTTCTAGCCAGTGTATCAGAGTTGCTTCTATAATTAAAAAAACCCGTTTTATTAAAAGTATTTAAAATTTTACGTACTGTATAACGATACGCGAGCATGCATGATATACGGCTTCAGTATGTTTTGTGACAATTAACATAAGATATCAAATAATTATCCTACGTTTTTTAAAAGTAAGAGAACACATACATTCCCAGTGTCACAATAACAACTTCGTAAAATGAAAATGATACTAGCAAAGCAGGTAAGTATAATAAAAATTCTGCGTGAATCTAAAGCGACTAGATAGGACACGAGACAGGATAGCAAGTTAAGTTCGTTTTAATTGTAATGGACTATGCTAATCATAAAAACATGTTTACCCAAAAGTTCCCATAGTAAATCTACCTTAGCCATCGTGCTAGCTATTGTACCTAATAAAGGCTAAACCCTCAGGTCCCTCAGGCAGCAAAAACATGAACGAAATTCATCATAACTAACCTAATTAATTCAAACCTTAAAGAAGCCACGAGTGGTAAGTATTTTAATTGAAATATTTCGATTGTAATTTTAATTTACGAAACGTTCCCAACTCGGGGCTCGTGGATTGTTTTTGCCGCTACTGTTGATTTCCATGGACAATGGAACGATGGCCGATCGCGCCCGGACAATCGACTTGGCGTGAGCCAACTTAATTGCCCTCTTTATTTTGTATAAATTCGACCTGGATGCCGAAACATTTCTACCCAAAAACTCGATTCTCGTTTTAAATACAAAAAGTAAAAATTTTAAAATATAAAGAAACCATTAAAATTAAGGTCCATACGTAAATGTATAATTGAGTTTGATGAAAATGAATCGTCATATTTACAACACGTCAATGTCCCACTACTGGGCTGGTTTGTCCTCTCACAAAGAAAAGTTAAGGTCCGCCACGCCGGCCATGTGGGGATTGGCGGACTTCACATATCTTTGAGAACATTATAGAAATTCTCAGATATGCAGATTTCCTCACGTTGTTTTATTTCGCCTTTACGTTACGTATTGGAAAATTTTGAGGTCCATGCAAGATTAACAAAATGTTAATATTAAACATACATATACCTGTTTTTTTTTCCACGTAATGAGGGAAGGCACGAAGGTTTCCCCCTCGAAAGAAAAAAAATACATACATGTATCTAATTATTTAATCTATATAAATAAAATTCTCGTGTTACAGTGTTAGTTGCCAAACTCCTCCGAAACAGCTTGACCGATTTGTATGAATTTTTGTATGGATATACCTTAGGTATGAGAATAGGTTGTAAATTATTTTTCATACCTGTAAATGATAAGTGTGGCCCACACTAAACATATATTATGTATTTTTTGGGTTTTTTTTTTAAATATTTGTTTTAATGAATTGGCATCAAAAAGTACATACAACCCTTAATTTTTTACACCACCTTTTATAAGACGAAACAACGTTGGCGGGGTCAGCTAGTTTTAATATAAGTTAAGATGTTCGTATGTTTTTACAATATATTATCCTTGTTACGTATAGATACTTTTATGATATCACAATATAGTTAATTACAACATTACAACGCAACGATTTAGAGTCGCCTAACATTGCCTCAGAAAAGTGACCTCTAGTTAACCTGGAGTTAATTTAACAGTCCAGTACTTGGGTGGCAAACGGCAACGATATTGTCTCGGGACATAACGACTGGTTTTACGATCAAATCGGCCCAGTTGGTGCTTAATGTAAAACCAGTTTAAATACACTCGTAAATCTTGTGGACGCGTGCCCACGCTCAAATCATCTTGCATCTCATACGCAACACGTCTTTAATCATTGATTAAAGACCCTCGTAAAGGTTACTCTTTTTGTAATACAGAATTAACACACCGGTATGCAACCAGATATTACTAGCTTTTCATCTATTTATGGAAACATACGATATATAAACAGACGAACAGGTATGTGGTCATCGAATCATAGAAATCCGTAACACCAAAAAAATCATCGATGCCCAAATTATGATGCTTTGATGGGCAAGAAGGAAGCTGGAAACCCGTGTACTGTACTGGTTTTTCGGTACTGCATCCGAAACCTGTTAATACTGAAAGCCGTGGTAGCTATACATTCAAGTAAAGAACCTTATCACCTTGAACGTCTGCGTTAAATTGATGAAATACTCAATATTTAGATCCCTTCGCTTGCATGTTAGCCGGTAAAGCTTTGGTAAAGCCTTTAGTGTTATGAACGTCTCATGGATAGCGGTGAACCAATTTACCATCTGGTTACACTTCTAATCGCTTTCAGTCATTCTGCTATCAGTCAGTCTGCTATTTAGTACAGTGCCGTTAATATTTTTGAGGGCAAACATTCCCGGCAGAATTCTAACTATGGGAAACAGTAGTACATACGATGCTAAATGCAGAAAAAAAAATCTGCTCGATTGATATTTATCGTAGGGTGGATTTTTGGAGGTTTCAATCACTTTTTGAGGGTTTTTTTGTATTTCTCCCTGTTGCAGAACTGGACTAATTCATATATGGGTTTAGGTAATTAGTTACATATTATCATGTCAGCACCGTGTGATTGTGTAGTACGTCACTATATAAAAACGTGGAATAAATGATAATGCTGCTCAAAGCTCCTGTTTTCACCGTAATAGTTAATATTAATGATGGAATGTTACAGTGTTGATCTGTCGGTTGTCCCCGCATTTATAAATCAAAAGTCTTGTGACTTACAAATTGTATGCCATATTTACGCCGATGGTATAATGTCACAGTTCTGACGCAGTTCAATAATTTACAAAAAAGAAAATAATAGTTTTTCTTTACGATTTACACATCAAGTGGGGCACTTTTGAATTATGAAGATACGAGTAGAAAGCCCGGCTTCACTCGGGTGAAATATGACATTTGCGCATCATATGTGAGAACATGGATTCACTCAATGTCTACGGCAAGACGTTTCGTTTTGCACAGTCAAATGAGCCATAGTTCTTTATAGATACTTTATTTTTAAAATTAATGGCCAGGCTTATGTTATTAACTTCTCAAGATGTCATCCAGTGTCAATGACGTTCCGCTATATTGGTCAATATGGTGACTGCGATTTTTCTGTCAGCATCATTAGAATTTAACAAATATTAGATTTAAACGAATTATGCGGATATAAGTTGTCGAGTCGAAATTTTTATTTTTTATAATTCAGATAAGGTTGCGATCGAGTCTACCGTACCGTGGCACCAAATTATTAATATAGACTAGCTATGCCTGGGGCTCCGCCCGCGTGGAAACCTCCCAGCAGGCGAGATTTTTTAACATTAATCGTTATATTTCAGTCAATTGGCATAAAATCGTAATGCACTTCTGAAAGTATTGCACTATCTTTTAGTAAAAACCGTACAAAATTCCGTTCAGTAGATTATGAGAAAAAGGGGCACATACATGAGGAGGCTTTGTTATATAATAAGTATAGATACATACAGAAATCGTGAGTACCATTAACATACAAGTAAATATGAATTAAATCAATATATATTATAATTTGTCATCGATTTCGTAACGTAATAAACGTGTGTATATACATATATTACAACTCGGCTCCTATTCTAGTCGAACTAAGATATTGCTGTGTGAGATTTATATCGTGTTAGTCATGTTTATGTTATGTTATGTTGTATGTATGTTATGAGTATAACATGTTGCGGTTAAGTTGTATTCTGAAAAATGAACATCACTAACACGATATAAATCCACAAGTTTCCACCCGTGGCGTACAGTGGCGGCACAGTAGTGACCGACCGGACGTAGGTTTTTTGACTAAATTCCCGTATCCCTTTTCCACCTTCGAACAAACCGTCGCACGGCCAGTATCCATCCCTTCGTCGTAGATTTCCCTCCGGCATGTGTTGGCTCGTCTTTCGTCATACGTCCTGCAAAGAAGTAGAATAAGTTGCCGGCATCGGTGTTCCCGTTGGATTATAATGTATTTCCAAGGTAAGAGTGAACAAGCTTTTACTAAAGTAGTGCGCTTTACCATCTATGCCTACATCACTACCTACCTACCATCAGGTGGTATCCTTATATAAAAAACCTTTATACACTGTTAATAACATATTTCAACTGCACGAATGCATTAATATAGAACCTTCAAAAGTGTTGCGATATTTGAGGCAACGTTTCATGAGTCGCTTGAATAATGAAACTGCTTCATCAGGTATCCAAACAACGAATCTAAAAACTCCTAAGGTAAAAGTTCTCGGAGAGAAAATTCCAAAAGGTTTATCGCAGCGTATTTTATTTACTTCCTTTTCCAGTGTCTATTATAAGACGTAGCATTTAAGCGAAGGTTGTTTTAAGCAAACGCAAAAAAAGGGACAAAAAATAGTAGTTTAATTGTATTCATATTTTTTTGGGTTGTATTGCACTGGAATTCGGAAATACGAATCGAAACACATTGTGAAGAATCCTATCGTGGAACTACGAATCAAGTAATGTACACTTGTGTTGTGGAAACAAGGTTTATGAGTATTTTTATATTACTATTATTACTCTATTATATTGCTATATCTTGGGCCCCACAGATTGGCGAGGTGAGTAGGAGGATGTTTGCTACGATGGGTTCACTCCGACGACTGCGAATCTTACTACCATGTGCCACCAAAGCTGCGTTTCTCTTTCACTGCTATTTCCTATCCTTGGCTATGCAGACATTTGACCGATTTAACCGAGGAGCAACTTAATAAACTTGAGCGTCTCCAAAATTTAGCGATTAGATAAACATGTTTCCGAGTATCGTGCTAAACTACATGAATTAATTCCCCCATCCCCATTCCACCATCGAACAAACCAACGAACGGCCGGTATTCATCCCTTCGTCGTGGACATCCCTCCGGCACGAACGGCGCGCTTTGGTTCGTCTCTCATCATGCGTACCGCGAAGGAGTGGAATAAGTTGCCGACCTCGGTGTTCCCGTATGATTATAATGTGAGTGTCTTC
>DWPQ01002067.1:0-11141 GCA_018251795.1 Perichares adela | reverse complement strand
ATCTATAAACAAATAAGTCTGTGCTGTGTTTCCTTGATAGTCTAAGTAGTCTGTGCTGTGATCATAATTTACTTTCTTGTTTTTTACATTTAGAAACAAATGTGTAACAGTCTAACTGCAATTCTGCGATGCAAATTATTTTAATTCGGAAATCATTTATGACTTGAGATCCTAGTTAAATAGACTATTATTTTAAAGATTATGAAAATGGCTGGCCTAGAATCGATGGTAGTGGAAGAAGTCAAACCAGCAGAAAAGCCCATCGATAGAGAAAAGGTGATTTTTACTTAAATTAATACTTTGCATGTGTGATCACGATAATTTTCTTCACTTGCGAGAAAGAATAAAATTACGTTTAGAAAATTTTACCAATAATTTATTAGTTTCAACAATTTTCTAACCACTTTTGTAATAAAAGAAAAACCGTTTTCTAAGTATTCATTTGGATTTAGAAGGTTATGGAAACAGTTTTAAAAATAGTGTAGATATTAAATATTAATTACATTAGTCACTTTAAACATTGTTATGCTTTATAGTGAGTATGTAGTCTAGAATTTGTTAGTAATTTGGGTACAGACCTTTCATTCCTAACACCTTTGGAATCTGTCCTAACTGTGATTTATTGTAAAATAAATAAATATGAAATAAATGTCCATACGTAAATACAATGACAATTGCATAAGACATACACACCAATGATTGTATGTTGTTTAACTTGATTATTTATTGTTTTTCAGACATGTCCACTGTTATTAAGAGTGTTTTGTTCTACTGGAAGACACAATTCACCAGGTGATTATATCAGAGGAAATGTACCTCAAAATGAATTGCAAATATATACTTGGACGGATGCAACTCTTCGTGAACTAACTGGTCTTGTAAAAGAAGTAAATCCTGAAACTCGTCGTAAAGGCACATATTTTGATTTTGCTATTGTTTATCCAGATATGAGATCACCAACATATCGTATGAGGGAGATTGGTGTAACTTGTTCTGGGCAGAGAGGTGGAGATGATAACAAAACTCTGTCACAGGTTAAATTTCAGATAGGAAATTATATGGACATCTCAATAACTCCACCAAATAGAATGCCTCCTCCTATGAGACGTCCTCAACCATACACAAATAATCGTTCTTATTAATATACGACTAGCCTGTAATTATCGTAATTAAGGGTTTTGAAATAAATACATTTTTTCATTAAACTTATTTTTGTTTTTCATTCTTTACTTCTGTAAGATAGTATTCAACTAGTCTTTCATGTAACTTATTAAAGTATAATGTTACTGGCTGATACTCAAGTAGCTGGGCCACATGATGCTAAATGATCAATGCCTTTATTAACATCTGTACTAGCAAAGGAATAAAATTCTATTGTTGATAACAACATCCCAATCATAAAAGGAAGAACTTTAAAGAAGAAGGTTCCACGCCAAGTCTGATGTATCATTTTATTATGTTTTATTACTTTCAGCGCAAGGTACAGAGAACTTATATGAAGCTGAGAGGGTACAATTATACAATACCATTCTACTGTTTATGTTACTTGCTTGTGTAAATATTCAAGAAACATTGAAATCAATCAATTCGTTTTCAGTAATTATATTATATACCTATTAACATTTAATGACGGTATAAGGGTATTGTCGTCATTGGACCTCCATGATTCTAAAGGCGTCAGTTACGCGTTGCCGGCCGATAAAGTAGCAGTAGATCCGCTTATTACCATAAAATGTTTCTCATTCTAATGCAGATACTCTAAAGACTAAAAGGCTAAAGGCTCACTTGCCGAATTTATTATGCGTTGGGCTACGTATTTAGGTAAATTGGAAAAAATTACAAGGTATGTTTTAAATCAAGTCGACGTTTCGCTTAGATGCGAGATATATTGTAAAGGCCTAATGTACTAGTAGTAATTTGAAAATCATTGCACGCGTTGCCACACTGACGCGTTTTCTCCGAAGATGTGACGCTAGACAAATATTAAATTTAGTGTTGAAACCTGCCTTCCTTTGTTATACGGTAGATATTTGCATTGTTCGCCTGGCAATGTTTCATCGCCAGGCGCTACGTATACGCGTCAATAATAAATTTGATATTCGTGGCAATGTATGATAGAAGATTATAACTGAATTTTCGATTTCGAACGTTAGAGCGGTGTTAGCATATAAATTATTGTATTAGTTCATATATTTTTTGAATTAAATATATTGCTCGTCACAATCAGTTATTGTTCAATTTTAGGCAGAGGCTATTTGCCTGCCCTATTATTCTTTGAAATAATAATAATCATTATTAAGTATAACGCCCAAAGTATAACACGGGCTTAGGATCACATAAAGTGCCGCGGTCAGCCGGCGCCGCCTAAAATCGCTGCGCCGCCGCGCCGGCGTGCAACGCACACTCTTCACCATAACTAAAGAGTTTCGCATCTTCTTTCAGAATAAGATTAGTTATAGGACACTGTCTAATACAGAACTTTACGTTTCCTAAATATCATTTCGGTCAGTAAAAACAAAGAATTGGCAGCCAGGGATTATCAGAGCGGGTAAAATTTACGTTATTCTGTATTATATGTAATATGGCTACAACCCAATCTGGCAAAAATTCTTCCACCACTCATGAGTACCATGGGTTTAAGTTTGATTGTTTAGTGCTCAGCCACAAGTGCCAGCTTTGGCGCCAGAGGCAGTCTGCACCGAGTCTGTGATCTAAAGAACTCAGGAACATAAAAGTCTCAAGAAAAATAAAAAAAACTTTATTTCTTTGTTTAGTTGTCAATCACGATTACCGTACGATACAGTAATCACAACATCGGCGTTTTCTCGTGTTTTTAATAACACTAGATGACAAGAACTTACGTGTCCATAAAATTAAATCTCCTAAAATAAATATATTATGAACTTAAACTTAATTAACACCCGCTGACCTGAATGGCCTCTTAGATTTTTTGCCCATTGTTGCGAGATCTATCGTAATACCATTAGGTAAGACAGCCTTATTTTCTTGGTAATCTATAAAACCCTTCTGATTTTCGTCCTCTTTGGTTTTGTCGCAAGGTATTCCAGTTTCATAGTTATACTCTCGTTTCAAACCATCTGGATCAACATATCCATATTTACCTCTAGTGACACAATCGATGCCGATGGTTTCTTCCTTGAACGATCCATCATCGTTTTCAAATCCCCATGTGATGCTGCCGTCATCGTTTTCTTCTCTGTATTTCCTTATTATCTGAGCGACGGGCTTCTTGTCTCGGGAATTCGATGGCACGTATTTTTGTTGAGGCGCACTCTTTACTGGTGAGCGATTGATTGGTTCTTGGGGTCTAGAATACTGCCTGACGGGTAGAGGTGCTTCATCATCTTCGTCAATGAAAGGTTTTGGCTCCGGTCTGAAAACTGGGCGTTGGGGCCTGCTTGACAAAGGTTGCAACCTAGCAGGTTGCGGCCTGGCAGGTGCTTCGTTTTTGTTGGAACTAAAAGATTGTGGCAGCAAAGGTCTGTACTGAGTTGGTCGTACTGGCTCAAGTCTCGGTGCAGAAGGTGTAGTTTGTTGGAATATGGACGGGTTAAATATGATCGGAGGCTTCGGTTGAGAAGTGGTAGTTATGTCGAAGTAATCATTTTGAGGCTCTGATGTGGAGAATATGTTAGGCGAATAGGCTGTCGGAGTGTTAATATCTATGTCATCTTCAGGTTCTTCTGTGACCGGTTTTGACGGTTCATCTAATGTTTGAAGATTAGGACGAGGCGCTGCATCAACTGATTTAAAAGATGGCCTTGCAAGTCCAGGCCTCCTGACTCTGGCAACTCCTAGAACAGGACCTGCTTGCAGTCTTCCTTGTCTAAATCCACCTTGTCTTGGTCCGCCAAGTGCAATAGCCCCTGGAATCTGAAGCCTTGGTGGAGTTGGCGAATCCAATTGTGCATAAACTGTGACCATGCACAGCATACATATCTGAAAAAGTTAAAAATATTATATTATAAACATGTTGTGTACCATTGCAATGGTGACTTAACGTTTTAAAGTTCATTTTAACTATCGTAATCATTACGCTGCTTATAAATTGATATTCATTAATAGTCGTATGTATGAGATACTATGTCACTTAAATAAACCCTGGTATTTATTATTTTATTGCAATAAACAAGTATTACAGGTAACTATCCTTCGCTGCTTTATAATCTCGTTCATGGCCGTCAAGAGGTACTATTTTTAGAGGTGATATTTCTCCCAAAATACACTCAACCTCGCAGGGTAACAAGGAATTGGATTGGAGTTCGTCTCGAATCGTTTAAATTATTATTGTTCTTACTGTAAAATTTAAGTTTATATCTAGATCTAGTAATAGTAAAACGTGACATTAAAAAAAATATTATGACATCACACCGACACCATTGAATCGCTTATGATGAAACTTGAAATATGTCTACGTGTTTAAAGTTATATCACCGCGGGCACTAAATAATCGGCAATAATAAAATATCGGCATACATTACAACCTGTGAGTACCCGTTACAACTAAAAATTGAAATATGTATTACCTAGAGGTGTAGTTTAAACTGATTGCGACAAATGGAACTGTTGCCACTGATAGAGATAAGTTAATACGAAATTTCTGTGACGCAATGAGTATTTTTATTACGCTATTGCGATTAATAGATACGTATCTTTTCAGAACTGTGAAAATAAAATAAATTACTGCTAAAATAATAAAATCGGGTAATTAATCTATGAAACGTTCAATAAAGTCGTAAACAAAGTTTCGGCTGCGTGTACCGTTTGCAAACGTAAGGATAATATTTCCCGAAGCGAAGCGAGATCGAGTTGCTAGTCGAAAAAAATAATGTAAAAGAACAGGTTGGTATACAAATTAACAAGAATAATTGGCGGAACGCGAGTAACGTAACGAATGACTGCTGCATACTTTCGAGTGTAATGGGCCTTGCCAGGCTCACGAATAATGCAGTACTTAACACTTGACTAGATTGACCGGCTGCCGGCGTGTCTTGTTTGACTTCGTGCCATGATTTGAGATTGTTACGGTTAAATTAACTTGAATTTTAATCTACTTAACGTCTGCATAACGTAACCACGGATAACAACGGTAAAATTTCAGTGAAGCTCCTGAAAACTACGTAGAAGACGAGTTATGTTAAGTTCTAATGATTTTATATTAGAATTTACTAAGATTCATAAAAAATACATTTGGAACATAACATGGCGTTAACTAATCATTGTTCTTATTCGTCGATATGAGCTACATATTTTTTGTGTTATCATAAAAAATACGTTATTAAAAACCATTAATATCTTTTTAAGTCATGATAGTTAGCTACCTGTAGTAAAAAGTTAAACCAAATACGTTACGGTACGCTGCTACTGTTTGACCTTTTATTTGTATTGAATATTAACCTACGAATTGCGTAATTATAGCAAACACTAATCTACGTATATTTATTTATTCAGTCATTTTAATATTTGGGTCAATCTAATTGCAAATTGAAAAGTTATATGACATGTATAGAACTTAACTTTGTTGCTTGCTAATTTTAACCTTTATTGTATTTTTACACAATGTTAAATACCTAAATAGTTACTAAGTCAAATAGTATATAAAGTTTGTATATAATAATATGTCAATTTATTTTACGCTTAGATAGTTACACAGGTTAGGTACGTATTGTAGATGTCTATCAATAAATACGCTCATACGTATAAAATTTCGAAATTGTTTATGTGTATTCGGTAGGTCTGAAATTACAAATACCAAAATATTATTTGGCAAACTGACTTTTGCGGGGTCCGCTAGTAAAATATCTATAACAATTATTAACAACTAGCTGTACTTGCGGCCTTGCCCGCGTGGAAATCAACGCGTCGCAAAGTTTTTCTCCCATAAAACCGAATACCGCGGGATTTCTAAGATAAAAAGTAGCCTCAGTTACTCCTTATTACATCAGCTATCTTCAGTTAAACAGACAGACATACAGATGGACAAAAATTACAAAAACTGTTGTTTTGGTATGTTCCATGTATACATAGAAACATATTATTATGCATTTAGTAAAAAGCGGTTATCTTAATATTGCAAACAGATACTCCAATTTTATTTACTTTTATAGATGTAGTAGAGAAAGTTAAATGATAGATCGTAGAGAAATCTCTAGTAGATAAATAAATACCTAGTAGGGACCTACCTATAGAAAAATAAAGCGTCGATAAATTCATATGTTCAATAAAGTGGTCGTGTTATGGTTTAAAGTATTTAATCTGCAATCTACGTGTATAATATAAAATCATCTGATCTTTAATGCCAATTTAATCCGATTCAACTGTATCATAAATAAACGAACAATTTAACTTCGTAACTACTTATATCAGTAACAGATTTTACAGAACATAACATTATACCAAGGAAGAGGAATTCCTTTTCCGTGTAATTAAAACCAAGCGTGGTTTTCTTTTGTTTTTGTTTAATGTCAACTTTATCTGTATTATCTTCTGCCCGTCGCGCAATATCTACAAAACACGTTTGGTTTCCGTATGATAAAGTATGTTTTCATATAATATTGTTCTGTTTTAAACTTAACAGGACACAGAATTTGCTTACAAGAAATAAATTGAAGTCTACAGATATTTTTTAACCCAGCGCATTTCTTATCTCCGTTTGCGACAGCTACAGATACAGTACATTTATTAAAACGCGTTGTCCTTTGCTTGTCCTATTACCGGCACGTATGGCCTTTTTTGAAGTCTTAATTTATTTTATATTCATTTTACGTATTGTTACTTAAGTAGGTTTATATATCTACGATTTATAAAATGAAGAGTTATATTTAAAACTAAATTAAACTAAGGTATTATTTGATTTACGGCAGCGCAGTATGGTATGCCACTGTTTAATGTTTTATCTAATTCATCATCATCACAATCCACTATTGTCCCACGGGCTCACTCATCACCCACTAAGCTCGGGTCTCGTCTCACACTCAGAGGGTTTAAAGGCCTTATTATCTGAGAAGTGAACATGAAATGATAGTTTATAATTTTATGAAACATAGCTAATTAGCTAGTCTAGTATTTAAAAGTGTGCAATATTGTAAATAATGTCGTCTGGTCTGGTTTTGAAGTAGGTGAAATATATTAAAAGATTTTATTACATACCTACCTCCGCACTTAAAAAGCTCAAGTACAGCATGTTAACAAGCTTTTAATTCTTCATTAAATTTTAAGTGTTGTTTGAGAAGTAATAAGTAAACGTGTAAGGTTAGGTCGGGAGCACCCGAACAGGTCACGATCTGAAAGTAGTAAGGACGCCCGGATCTGTTATTCTTCCGCTTGTCAAGGTAACGGTTCATTTTACTTAAGTTATTAAGATAAAAAGCCTTAGGCATACATGAAATGAACCAATAACACATGCTACGTGCATATGCCATTAATAATATAACTTCCGCATTGGCTATTTTTAATTCGCATGTTACTAGGTATGTTTTTTCTATGTACCTATTTGCTTCAGTAATGTGTTTTTCATTTATTATCGATTTTATTTATTGCAAATATGAAAATTTACTTAAACAATCTCGCACAGGAATGTTGTCGTGTCCGAGGTCGGTCACACTTACATTATTCTTAACCCACTTCTAAAAAGGAGGAGGTTTTTGAATCATATTACTTTGTCCTTATCTTGTCGATATTTTTATTTAAGTGGTAACGTTGGTAATTAAATTATTTTTAAATAAATTAAACTACGCATACGTTGTATAAGTAGGTCCTTGGTGCTTCCGTGGATTGAATTGATTCATTAACACTTATCAAAAAGAGAAATCAGGTCGTTATTAAAGGAAGCGCAGGCGGATAATACCAATAATTATAATTACAGAACTAATTGAGAAAAAAGAAGTGTGTGTCAAAATTAATTTTCAAGAAACAATAATTAGTGTTAATAGAGTATTAAAGAAAAGTAAATGTTTTATATAATATTTGATCCATCATCCATATGATTAAAAAAAATATTGTATACCCAATTAATGATGATTTTTAAACCAATTTGTACTACACGTTTTAGTTTATACATTTTATTTATATTATTACGATTTCAACTTTAAACAATACGTACAGATGAAATAAGCGAAATGCTTTCGGCATATATAACATTTTAGTTTTACATAATTTTAACGCACAAGTATGGTAAAATTATTCGATGACCTCAGAAAAGTTGGTACTGCCTACATATTTTTGAAGTATTGCAACCTTAATGAATATACAAGTTACGTCATACTGTTCTAGAATTGAGATTTGCATATTTACGGAATAACTACGCCGTAGAAATTACTTAAAGTAATTTAATACATGCAAAAAAAAACATTACTTCATCAATAACAAGTAATTTGATTGCTTATAAAAGTAAAGCTGCATTTAAAGTTTCATGATTGGTCATTCAAACAGAGAAGCCGGGTTCGGATCCTGCGCGAACGATACGGTAGAAAAAGAAAAATAATTTTGACATTTTATTTTCCCTCCTTGTCCGTCATTCTGTCAACTTAAAAACGCCCCCTCGTACTTCTAATTTTAAAACAAAGAAATTCAATAATTTCTCTCGCTGAAGGAAAACATCGCGAAGAAACCTTCATACCTGACAGACTTCTTCCTGAAGGAGTGTAAACTCTGCTAACCAGTACTTGGACATGGTGGACAATATGAAGTGTACATGTGAAAGTAGACCTATGATCAACATTGAGACGATCATGGATTGTGATGATGATAATAGAAACCCGTTGTTAACACATACAAATTCAATAATAAATTATAAATTCATATATATTCAATATCATACGTATTAGGATCATCATTATCATAGACGATATTTTTTTTAATTATGTAAATAATATTTTTAAATTCAAGCTTTTTATTGACAAAAAGGGTTTTGATTGATACTCGTTGAAGTCTTTTTTACGCGCGTATAACACACTACGAAATTACTTTAGAAAATATTTTATCATTAAAGTGAAGCGTAAGTAAAGTCCGTTACCTTTACCGAGACGAAAATAAAATGTAGATATGAAATCCAAGGTTTCATTCGTAAATAGTTCTATTTTTTACAACAAAAAATGTTATTGTACTCATTCGATGAACATGAAATATTATTTGATCAAACATTATTTACTTTCTAACCTTGATCATATCGAGCATCACATAATGTTATCATTTAATCAGATTATAAAAAGTTAAAAAAACTTTGCACAGAAACTTGTGCAAAGTATTGTGAGGAATTATTTCATCGTTTCCTTTGATTAATGATATCTGAGTAATAAAACCGCAGCGGTATTATTATAGTAAACCTAAGTATATGCAGTGAATGGAACATTTCATACTGTTGAAATTGTCCGGTTACGCTTATCAACCTCTGTATCTACTCCTAGTAGTCGACCCTGTTAGTAACGACACTAGGCCAGTGTGGTAATGTAACCGCTAAACATTTGTCAGTAACTTTTGTGCGTTTTACGTAATGAACTTATAAATATGACAACTCGCTAAATTACGTTTGCGTTCGCGATTAGTTCCGCTTTTAAATGAATAAGGGCAACATTCTTTGCGTGTAAAGGTTAGTCCCGTGCATTAATTTGTAGCCGCCTTCTCAACTCTCAATAGTTTCAAGGCTGGCATGCGAAACAAATACCTAACTCTCAATGCCGGTTATATGATACCGACCTGAATTTGATTTACGCATTGTAAGATACATAGGTGTCATGTATTTTTTGTATTTTACAGACCAATGAGCTTTTTCGTCGGTCGCGCTGACATTCAGATAAATCGCTGCTTTTAACTTATTACGATGCGATCATTTATTTTTTATTACTCATTCATATGAAATTAATTAATTAAAATATATTAATGAATGAACGCTGAATAAATGCATTAATTTTAATGAATAATAAAAAAATACATATTAATACAAGCAAAAATATATTTAGCTAAATGAACGGATGGTATATCAACAATTCTAAATTGTACTTGCTAGTTAAACTGTTATCGTGTATGCGTACTTAATTAATATAATTTAAGGTATAGATGAATATCAATTATAGTGACGGAGACGAGCAATTTGAGAAATTGATGATATTACAAAAGATGTTGTCAGCCTTGTATTGTGTATGAAGTAACACTTACCACTAATGTCCGCATGATGTCCTGTACACGACACAATCACGCGGCGTACAACCAACAAATAAAGGAAACGCGTCCCGCGCAAGCTATATGAGGTCGCCCACTCTCGCCCTGCGCCCGACGCGACCACCATACTTTATTGCAAGGTGACCGACTAAGAACGTACACCTCAACTAATGTAACGCAAATAAAATGCATTGCTACACAATTCGGCTGCGCTGGACGCGAGGATACCGCTAAACGATCCAATTAATTACAATTCGATGGTTCCATATTTTGTATTCTTCGACAATATAAAACTAAATATGGATTTTTAATGCAGGGTCACTGTTGATTTATAAGCTTCCAGTGTAAGGAATTAGGTTTCTTTTTGAATGCGAGGCTACTTCCGTGCTACCGAAACGGGGACCATCACAGCTTTGAGTCTGAAATGGTAACAGACATCCATTGACATCGCAATCAGCACCTGTCGTTTGAACCCATAAGATGACAGAGATTACAAAAGTCGTGATGTAACTTATCCGATTCGCCTCGTCCTAAGTTGGGCATTGTTCGTTTCAAATTTGTAATTCAATCGAATTGCTCGCTGCATGCGATATGTCAGATGTGGCAACAGTATACGATCTATAGCGACGTTTATTTGACTGTGATTGTAAAAGTATCAAGTTTATGATCAAATCAAACGCGATTTTTTTACAAATATTGATCATCACACGATCGCTTAACATAGAAGAATAACTGATACAGCACTAGTTAAGTTATCGAAGACTTAAAAAATCTAGTTGTCCTTTCGTCCTTTCAAAATGAGCAAGTCTTCGTAACTTGCTCTTTTTATCCTTGTTAAATATGATTCAAATTCATTTATTTCATGTAGGTATCATTGATACACTATGCACGTCTTTTTACTTCTACTACCGTTTCGGAAAGGTGCTTTATCATGAATAAGAAGATTTTAAACTCATATCATCGTG
>DWPQ01002066.1:0-11142 GCA_018251795.1 Perichares adela | reverse complement strand
GGTCTCTCGAACGGGAGGTCGCGCGATCGATCCCGGCGCGCACCAATAATTTTCTAAATTGTGTGCGTATTAGAAATTAATTATCACTTGCTTTTCGGTAAAGAAAACATCGTGAGGAAACCTGCACACCTGAGAGTTTATAATGTTCTCGAAGGTGTGTGAAGTCGGCCAACCCGCACTTGGCCAGCGTGGTAGACAGCCTTAAACCCTCTCAGTGTGAGAGGAGACCTAAGCCCAGCAGTGGGACAATTATGGGTTGTGATGATGATGAATATGAGGTGAGTTGTATTCGTTAGTGGTTTCTTATGCCTCCTCTACACTAGTCGCAAGGTTGGACGATGTTAGACAAATACGATAGTGTAGAGGCACTTCGTCTTACCGTGTCAAACTTTACCTCGCCTCGGTCGACTTCCATTTGTTGTCGGTTTTTGTGCCCGAGTTAAAAGGCCAGAGCCCCTAGACAAAAATCTTAGCGGAAACCGTTAACGCTCACGCTATTTTATAAATGTATGGAAATGACATCGGCTTCGGAAAGATTAAGTGTTGTCACGCCAAAAACCGTTCCGCAGGGACTGTCATTAGCATACATTTTTATATTAGCGTGAGTGTGAACGGTTAACGCTAAAATATTTGTCTATGGGCTCTGAAGTTAAGCGAATGAGCTCATCGCGAAGTTGAACGAGTGTATAGTGACGCACATCGGACTTTAGGCAAAAGTTTCTAGAGTAATTCGCTGGGGAACTTCGCGAGTGACTGTAGTGAGACGGATTTTTGAGGAAATTGCGGTCTTTCGGAGTATGTGCTTTACGTGTTTTAATATCTTCATATGTTATCAACAAAGTAATACTCGAATCAAATACTTTTTACTGCTTTTTATGAAAGTTAAGCGTAAGCATAGTCAAAGTTCATATGTAACATCGAAACTTGAGTTTTGACCTTCAACTGATTTGTCAAGACATTATAAGACATTATATAAATAATTGCAGATGTATTCAATTTTTATTTATTGTTTGAATTCATAATAACTTTTCTTTTTAATATTACATGTACTACATATACATAACATACTGAGAATAACTCACACACTTATGATCACGACACTCGCTACATACTTTACATTTCAGCTATTTCGAATTACTTGTGAAAAAAGTCATTAATCTTGCATTGTTACGGAGACCGAATTTAGAACATTTGTATCGCACTGAAGTGAAAACACTCGCGGTTTATTTTGAGTAGTATGCATCTGTGCGGTTGAGCTGGCTTCTACTAGTTTTGCTCAATGACACGGGAAAATATATACTATTTGTGATAATTCTGTGGATTGTTTGATTATACACGTTATTCGTTACTTAGTGTTCGTGTTCAGACACAACGTTTTTTAGTTATTGTAATCAACAGTTATATTAACTCAGTCATGTATTCTTCAAGGTGATATTAGTTAAATTGTAATACGGTTTTAGCGTGGCTATTTTATTGATAATATAGGATATATTTTTTGTTGTTGTTCAGATATCCGCCATCGTATCAGGAGTCTAAAAAGATGAAATATGATGACGAGAGACCCGTGCATCTGAAACAAGTCAGACCAGCGTATGAACCGACCGCAAAGGTAAGTCGATGAACATTGATACACACATCCCAAACACTACAGTTAAATGTTTAAATGATAAACAAACATCTTAAATAATTATTTCTCCAACAAGTTGTTGATAAATTAATTGAAAAATTAAAGGTTTTCTTGTTAAAATATTTGTATAACCGGAGACGATTAATAAGGATGACGATTTGGTGTATTGTATCGTTTTTACTTCGGTTATGTAAAGATGTTTGTTGTTATTTTACGTTTTAGTAGGATAGGATTTTTGTGAAGTTAGATAATAAGGGTTACTGTGCACGTGCGAGACAACATTGTGATTTAAGAAAAACTCAAATCATAAATATCATTACATCTGAAAAAATATTGACTATGAACTAACCAAGTGACAAGAATTTGTGGCAATAAGAATTGAAAAAAAATTAAATCTCCAAAGACTAAACATTGGATTGGGAGTTGTCTTATGTAGCTGTTTAGAAGAACAATCGATACAAAAAATATTCAACGAGTAAACGAAGAAGTAATGGAAGCTGCTGATGACAAGCACAAAATGAAGAAACACCCAATGTAATTGACAATATTTTTGACGACCATAAGAAAATAGAAGAGGAGTTGAAAAGTCCATTAAAATATAGCAGCACAAAATAATTTTACTGATACAGAATGACTATCGAAGAAAAGGACGACAACGATAATTCAAATTGGCAGTGTTTTGAAAGAAAAGATTTAATGCGATTAATCCGAGTCTTTAATACACTAATCGCCAAAAATGGAAGTGCTTTGTCGAGAACGCTCTCGACCAGGAAAACGTAACTTAGATCATCTCCGAGTACCACATCTGCGCAACCACGACCACTCTGCCAAGAATGTCCGACTAAGGAAATCCGAGTCTCATGACTTGTGCAAGTGTAACGAAGTTTTTAGTCTTCTGGAATCCATAATTAATAAGTAACACTGGTTTCTAGTTATTGAACAGATGATATTACAATATGTGGTAACAGTGAAAGTTTTCTAGATAAAATCGAGTGTGCAGAATCTGAAGATAAATCTGAGAATTTAGAAAATCAATTAACATGGTAGATACTAAAGAGGCTACTGTGTTTTAATTTTATGAAAGACTGGCTTAAATTAATGCTGTTTTGTGATTCAAGTTAAAAGGAGATATTTTGTGCACCAAAAAACAGAGATGGGAGAAGCAAGTGTGAATGCCACCTTCGAATATTGTAGTTAAAATTGGACGTGTTTTAATTTAAATTACTTAATTAAAAAAAAAACTACATAGTTTTTATCATCTATTACTAAGAAAAATTTACAAGAATGCGTGAGATTTCCTTCCCTATAATTTGGGATTTTTCACTTATCACCAGTTGTACTTAGACATAAATTTTTTCTATAGATTATTGGAGATGTGTTGTTAAATTGAGTTATGTTTTGCACAACGATCTACAATGTTATGAATTAATTTAGCGTTGTCAATTGAATTATGGCGATTTCCTAAAATATGTTTGGTGCAGTGGGTGCATGAATTGAATAGGTTAAAATAAATATGCACCACAATTACTCCTTCGACAACTATAAAGAAAATACACTATTGCATTTGAGTGATGTTCAAGTGTTAATACGAAAACTGGTATACTTCGTTCAATTCCTAACCATCTCCAACCCTTGGCTGTTATCTTCGTGAAGATTATGTCAATGTCATATTTGACATGGCATATACAATGCTAGTGTTGACTTAAAAGAAGGTCGAAGCAACTACTTACATTTATATGGATCTTGAATATTGACCGATGATGAAAAAGATTCACGATATTGTGCAGATGAAGATTTTCTCTTCATTCTCTTCTTCGGGTGATTACACGTGTAAAATTCGAAAGGCGTTTAGCACAAATTATAAATCTAATACATCATGGAACAAAATGATGGTGCCACCAAATGCATAAATAGAAGCAAGAAGAAATAATTCATAGTAGCGCCAGCTAAGATACAGATACAGATAATGTTCCGCGTGAGATGCCAGCGTATGTTTTATTTTGTGACGCTATGCTGAATTATATGTGTCGTCATATAACCATTTACTATAAAAGAATGCCTCGTTAGCAGAAACCTTAATCACAAAATTAACTCGTTGAATCAACCGATAGAACATACGGATACATATATCATTTACACACATACACCACGGACAATATCATAAAGGAAGAATATAGAAGGACTTGCACAAAGCAACGTGAATTTTGAAGTCAGGATGCATTGTGGATTAAATTTATTACTTGGTCCAGCGGTAGGCCACTCGGTTTAAATGTACCAGTTATATGTTGGAGTTGTTTGCCTACTTACATTACTGGACTGTTTTCATAATATATAAGTTTTATAGCTGACATAATCCTGATCTGGCCAATAATGCTTTAGAGCATTGCATGGAATTAAGGTTAAATGTTTGCAGTTATATTTAAAGCAATAATTGTAGACCGTCAAATTAACAGTAATAAAATTTTACAAGAATATCAAGACTTCTGTTAGTGCTACACTTTTAACAAAGAAAGATACAGGACGTCACGCTTTATACTTAGTTAGATATAATAACATGCTTAAAATAATAATATTAATATTATTGGTATACTTTCTAATCTAATAATGTTTATTGTGTTGTCTGTGTTTGCTAGTAAAATTTCAATTTACAGGCGCCAAATCAAGCTATGTACTCAGGTGGATACCGCCCAAATGTTCATGAAAACGTGCCATATCCCGCGCCCAATGCACGGTCAGATCAGTGGCAACAGAGCGGTGATAAGCCTGCATCTTACATTCCCACGAAAATTATTGACAGCAGGATGGAAAAATTCGACGTGCCCAGAGGAACGGAACACTTGCGGATGGGAGATTCTGCTCCAAAGAGATCGCACTCCGGTACTCGTGATTCTAGGTCGCCCGTTCGAAGAGATCGATCTCCTTTTAAAGATCGGTATAGGAGACATTCCCCCTCTCCTCGCTCCCCACGTCGCTCCTGGGCTCTGGAGAAGCGAAGAAGTCCTGACGTCCGCGAAGCTCCTCCACCGCCGGTGTGGCCTGGTCAGAATTCAAGAGATAGCGAATTCCCTAGGCAGGTTCGACAACACTTTTCTGATATAACTGAGAAGATGGAAAAGAAGCCCTTGTCCTCCTGGGATAGATCACAGTATGAAGATAAAGATGACGGCAGGATGGATATGCGTGAGAAAGACCCTCAGCCGAGACCGTTTCTTCAAAACAACCCTGTTATTGAGAAATGGAAGCCGCTTTCACAAGCAGGCATCAAGGACCCGTCTCCTAGAGACAAATTCAGGCAGGAGGAACGTTTTCCTGAAAAGATAAGGGATTCGCATAGCTATGCTTCTAAGGAACAGTTTAGACGACCAAGTTCCGTGGAGCACATGCAGTATGCTGAAAAGAGAGATTTCAGAGAATATCCAATGAAGAAAGATGATCATGAGGAATTACTTCGGAAGAAGGACATCCCGCCTAGAAGAGAAGATTTCTTAAGAGGCGATGAAAGAGAACCATTTCGTGCTGATACTGCCCAATTGAACAAGGAAATCGAAGATGTCTATAAAAGAGTTGCGGAATTGGGTAAAAAGGCGCAAGAATACCGTAAAAAGGAGAGCCATTATGACGATGATGACCGAAGCGACCAATATTATAGTCACAGCGAAGATGACATGCAGCGAGGACGAGACACCAGGCGGGAGTTCATCTCCGATGAAAGATACCAACCTCGAGATGAAGAAACACGACTTCATCAAAGTAATGAAGGGAAACTGCTCAGTCGCCAGCGAGAGTCGCGGTGGTCAGCACCGGATACTTCGGAAGTTTGGCGACCCAAGAAACTTCTCAATCCTGCCGTCAAAGCAAAGAGAGACAAAGCAGCCGAAGAACTAACTAGAAGACTCATGAACAAGTTCAAGGAACATATCAGAGAGCATCAGAAGACTCGTGTGCACGACGAGCTATCGCTATCCATCTCTCGTATCTTGTTCGACATGTTCAAATACGAGGATATATCGTATATTGAGCTTATCATCAAGTTCAACAAGAAATATGATTCTAACGACGAGCAGAAAATTTTCCAAGAGGTGATGTCGAGTTTTTCAAGCGATAGCAGGAAACGGCTGGCCCAGGGTAAGATTTTGATTAACATTTTGTCGATATTTTGGTTTTTTGGTTATGAATAATCCTGCCTTTGCAAGTTTTAAGCGTGCTAAGTTGTTGGGGTTATAATAAGTTTGCAATGATAATGGAACGATTTAGCCATAAGCGTCTGCTGGAAATCATCGAATGCTGGATTTATGTATGCGGTTTGTACATCACACAGACATGATCACATTGTACACTCCACTGTATTTTCTTCCTGTTTATTTAGTTATAATTGCGAATTGCATCTTCCTACAACTTTACATTTCCTACACTAAACGTTTTTTCTCAATTAACAGCACATACCACATTACATGGATAGAACATATTGAGTAATAATAACAATGAGTCATGATTTGATAGAACGAACATAGTGATTTTTAAGCGTGAGATACTTTAATATAATATCCTGGTTTTCCTTTTGGATTGTAAGTCATTTAACCTAGAACACAAATATTACTAGCCCCAGATAAACTGATCTTTCCCCGGACAGCTACCATGTTGACAAACTAATATTTATATCACAGGTAATTAATGCCTGGGTCAATAACCTATTTGTTTAGTTTTGGATTTCAAAACTTTATTTTGTAGTGGGTGATAATGTTGTAATTTAAGTGCAGTCATTACGCTGAAATATGTGTCTGTCGGTAACTGCACTTTACCTGTACACATATAGTAGTGCAAACAATGTGACTTACATTGCTTAGACAGGGTGCATGCAACGGGTATTATTTAAGCGTTTCCATATATCACTAATTAAAAAGATATATTTTAGTATATGTCCAGAGTTATATTTAGAATCTGGCAAGAATGCAGAATATCTACTTGATGGTTAATCGCGGACACTGGCAACACCAATGAGTCGCGTGATATCGCTAAATGTCAGGCCTTTGTCCGCTTTCAAAATACTTTTGTAAAGTACCCGCGAACTATATGTTCGCTATACAGACTTCTGTATAGTCAAGAATTACACCTCATTGGATAATATTTATTGAAGTGTGTGAATTTAAGTACATGAGGAATGAGAAACCTGGCATTACACTCACCTCACTGGACCTACGAGTAATTAATTATTTACTCTCTTTATTGTGACCGATGCTAGTGTCCATAGATATTTACTTAAAGGAAATGCTATTTGGAATAGTTTACGTGAAGTTGGTCACACAGAATAAAGTAATGTTGATTTATACAAAATTACCGTTGCTCGAAGAAAAAGTTAATTCATTAACGGCCCACGCATCTTTCGAACAGTTATAAGTCGTGGTGTTAAAGTAATTGATTAAATTAAAGACCAAATCGATTTATTTAATTTTGGATTTTTCAATCGTCAGACAAGACTTAATCGTCAAGTTAAATATATAATGCATCTAAAACATGATATCATTATTTATATTGTGAACATCACTGATAGGTGACATTTTGTATTCCGTCGTATGTATGATTTTTGTTAGTTTACTATATTCGTTGCCATTATCGTTTGTAGTAACATTATATTCTTTCGTGTCTTGACCTTACATGTTGCGATCCACTGTGATAATAATTCTAAAAACTTACTATACAAAGTCTACTCAAATTATTATAAAATACACATATTTATAACGTACTTTAAAAAAACTATTTAATTATAATTTACATAATAAAGTATGCATAATACCATATTTTATTACTTCTGAAAGTAGTTATCATTTTGTAATAAAAACTGTTAATAATTTAATAAATAGATGAAAATTTATAAGCCTTTTTTGAATTTTCAGACCAACCTGAGATTCCAGTTAAAACTGCTAAGCACTCTCCTGATGCCGTAATGAAAGGTAATAGAGATTTCGAAAGTAAAATATTTTACTTTGACATATTATTACTAATGTATATCAGTTTGCGCTTTAGATACAATAGATTTTGAACTAAATAAGGGATGGGAGATTTGTAAAATGTATTGTCATTATAAGTTTATGCGAAACGGCGTCTGCAACCGGCCTATTGTTAAAAGGTAATATTTATTTTGCATTTTTCACAGATATTACAAGATCAATAGATTTGCGCAGTAAGTACATTAATTTCACATTTTTTTATCCATTTAAGTACTCAATGCAATTTAAATTGTTCTATATGCATAATATTATGTTCTCGTTTTCAATTATTCTCAGAATTCATGCCTCAGAGTGTTCCCGAATGGACCGCAAATACTACAGGTTTGGTAAATCTGCCCGTAAACGCTATACATTCGGCCCTAGCGCCTGCAGGCAAGCCCCTCGCAATGCAAGTGCCGTTCATGATGAATCCGTCATCCATGGTGATCGCGGCACCCTCCTTTGTACCCGTATACAATACTCAGCATTCAAATCTAATGTCGGACAAAAGCGGATACACCTTGTATCTTTGCAAGGATGATTTCCAACCTTTCCAGGACGGGCAAGCAGATGAGCTAAAGTCTTACCTTGTTTCCAAAATGTTTAACCAGACCGAAACTTCTCAAGGATGGGCCCCTGAATTCATAATGAAGGGACTTCAGAGCGTTTACAGATATGAAGTAGTAGCCCACGATGAAACTTCCAAAGATTGGCTTCTTAACTTAGATTTCAGCGACTTCTATGCCTTTAAAGTTTTGGTGTACACCAGTGAGGAACTGTGGTACGAACGCGCAGCTATTTGGCTCCCCGGTCATTCGAGATACCGTCAGATGGAACCATTGTATAAACTAAAATTGCAAAACAGAAAGTTAGAGGACGTCAATGTAGGTAAGTGGAAGTTTGTAAAAAAGGTTGTAACCACGTTGGGAACTAGAATTTATGTGGACATGCCCCCATCTGCTGCTCGTGCGTTGGAGAACTACAAAATGATGCTCAGTTACGAACTGCAAAAAGTAACTGTGTTTCTCAAGGCCGTAGCTGTCGACAAGGATGCATTCGACGCTGGGCTTAATGAGGCCTCCGTTGAAGTCAGCCCATCCATGCAAAATATTCCAATGCCAGTCCTCACTCAGGATCCAAATATCGTCAAAATCGGCGTCAAAAGTAACAAAAGCGCAAGCATAGGCATGGCGCGTAAAATTAAGGACATGGTCGTATACCAACTGTTTCAGTATCTATTGCAGGGTGGCAATAGCAATACGGACTTTCTAAAATATGGCTTTTGCTCTTCTGGCCATTTAGGAGTCATACCAGAGAACATTGAATCGAGGCGATGGTTAATCGGTTTGAATCTTGGAAGACTGAACAAACAACCTATCGTAGTATTCGGCGGCGACGATTTTATTGTGAGATACATTAAGATGTATATTATGCTGCCCAATGAACACAATACAGTTAAGAGTGCTCTTGCTTGCGAGAAATTGAAACAAAGCAACCAGGGCGTAAAAGGCTTGAACTTCGGGGCTTGGAAAAATGCTAGAGTAGCTGATAGAAAAGAAGGTAAAACTAAGCTTGAAGTGCATATGGACTTAGAATCTGTGGAAACCATAATCAATTTGGATTATGAGTTGGATTATTTGGATGAAGACCAAGATTGTTTGAGTGTACCCGTGAAGTCAGACTATTCGCGTAGCAAACTAGAAGAGCTTGTCAAACAGTACAAAGCCGAAATGACAGACAGTTATGTCGTAGCAAACATGGACATCGCGTCAGAAAGTGATGACGATGTAGTGTGTCTCGATTAGATTATATGGGAAAGTTTGTTCTTGATGTTTCTCTCGTTTTAGTATTTGTATTGTTTGTGTCGTTTCAATTAGCTTAGTATGTTTTTTCTGTAATAATAAACATGTGTTAGCTATTGGTAATTTTATTTTTGTGTATCGATCATTTTCAGCATATTTCATGCGCCGTCCTTTCTTCATCTTTTTTATTACAATCGTATCGGCTACGTTGCTTATAAAACCAATATTATCGGGCAAATACTAATTTATAGAACTAGAAGTTGTCCTTGGTTCTTTCAACGTGTTATCTACAAATATTGTTATTATAATCAGTACATTGAAAATAGGTTATTAAGTGTCTGAAGGAGATTAAAAGGAAAGGTAAGTGGGAAGAATAATGTACGACATTATTTGTTTTAACATTTAAAACTTCTTTTCTATACTATTCGCGTCTTTAGCAACCACTGCTAACGAATATAGATCCGTTAAAAGATTTATATTCAAGAACTTTATCTATGCAAAGCTTGATAAGTTTGCTATGTCCAAATATACCATTTTTAATATCAAGTAAATTTTTTAAGAGTTTCAGTGAAACTTTCAGTTCCGTGCGATATCGAAAATTTCGGATATCAAATAAGTCACAATCCTGGGCGACAGAGTGGGATTGAAATAGTCGAAGGTTCGCCAGAAGAAACATTTGCAGTATCGTGGAGAAACTCCGTCAACGAAGTCATCGGTCGATCGCTCTAATAACAGGTAAGAGTTAGATAAAATCCCGGAAAATGTTTACAGCTAAAAGTAACTGCAGTTTACGAGTTACATATAACTGCGAGTGAGTATACATTTTTTTTTCGCAGATGCCTCAATGAGGTCTCGATTCAATCTACGGTCGAGTGTTATTTATTCCAGCAACTTTACCGACTTAGAAGGAATCACATTGTTAAATATGTAACTAAGATTTGGGACACATGAAACTAAAATTTTGTGATTAATGGATGTTCCGCCTATTGATATTTTGAATTTAAAATAAGTTACGTTTTATTGAAATTAACAATCTGTTTTCTTACAATTTTTAGATCTATTTAGATATACAATTTTATTTGCAGGTGTTCCTACGCTCTATATATATATATTATTTTCAGGTTTATATTATTTCTTAAGAAACGTTTTAAATAAAATAAATTTAATACGTAAACGATAGATATTTGATCACATGGATATTTCACTAATCAAATCTCAGTTTCCAAATATTTGCGAATAATCTTAATGTTTAGCGATTCGGTTGCGCAATTTTATGACCGTGTCAATTTAATCTTTTTTTTAGTCTGATTTATTCTTCTTACCTTTCGGTTAACAGGTAAATAATATTAGCGGTACCCGTTCTCGTTTTCTTCTTTGTATCTCGGTGTATTATGTGAGCATAAACTTAAAACTGAGCTTATTAATTGTTTTTGTTTTGTTTGTTAAACTAGAATTCATATAAGTCCCTACCTACAGCAGTCACTCTTTTGATATTATGTTATCAATAATTAGACACAATCGTTCCTCTCAGCAGTGATAGCCTAGTGGTTTAAACGTTGGTTGTGTGTTCGATCCCGGCGCGCACCAATAATTTTCTATGTTATGTGCGTAGTAGAAATTAATTGTCACTTGCTTTTCGTTGAACGAAAACAAGGAGGAGTGTGGAAATCTGCACACCGGAGAGTTCTCCATTAAAAAAAGACTCGAACGTGTGTAAAGCATGTTAGAC